>CAUYLG010051007.1:0-56552 GCA_963573385.1 Cacajao melanocephalus | reverse complement strand
TGTGCAGCCTTACTTAGATGCCAAGGTCAGCAGTTATTGTGAGGAGAATGGGGCAGCTGTTTCAACTTATTTAAAACACAACTTTGTCTTTTATAAAATAGTGTTGTTCAGGCTCTAATTTTAGGCCAGCTATAGCACAGTTTCACACAGAGTAGTGGAAGTGTCCCAACAGACAAAGCATGGCGCTCAATAATCCTGGAGGTGGTGATACTCAGAAATCCAGGAAGATATTTGTAGGTCAGCAGGATCCCAGGACCTGGGCACAAGCTGTAGGGAGGATTTATGGGTGGGCGGAGACCTAGATTATCAGAACAAGACAGAAGCATAATGTTTTAGCTAGAGTATAAACTAGCTGCTGTGACAAAGAGATCCGATATGACATGGCTTAACTAATACAGATTTTTTTTTTTTGAGACGAAGTCTCACTCTGTCACCCAGGCTGGAGTGCAGTGGCGTAATCTCAGCTCACTGCAACTTCCGCCTCCAGGGTTCAAGTGATTCACCTGCCTCAGCCTCCCCAGTACATGGGATTACAGGCAAGCACCACCACACCTGCTAATTTTTGTATTTTTTAGTAGAGATGGGGTTTCTCCATGTTGGCTAGGCTGGTCTTGAACTCCTGACTTCAGGTGATCCGCCCACCCCAGCCTCCCAAAGTGCTGGGATTACAGCCACGAGCCACTATGCCCAGCCAACTAATACAGAATGTTATTCCTCTCTTACGCAACACTGCAAAACAGGATGGACATCCTCAGCTCCATGAAGTTCTTCAGGGACCCCGGAGCTCCTCCCTGCCTTACAACTTCCATCCTTGTATCTAAGATTGTTGCTGCAGTTGTCCTCTTCTTGGTCACAGCTGGCTACCAGCACCATATCAGAGATCCAGCCTGTGGGAAACAATATGGAGGGCAAGAAACTTAATGCTATGGACCGAATGTCTTCCACCCAAAGCCTATTCTTATGTTGAAATCTTAATCCCTAAGGTGATAGTATTAGGAAGTGGGGCCTTTGAGAGGTGATTAGGTCACAGAGTGGAACCCTCATGCTTGGAATTAGTACCCTTCTAAAAGAGGCCAGAGAGAAACCCTTTGCCCCTTCTACCATGTGAGGACAAATAAGACACAGAATCTTGGACTTCCCAGCTTCTAGAACCACAAGAAATAAATTTCTGTTGTTAAAGCTACCATTCAATTTAGCAATCCTAATACTGAGTATACACTCAAAGGAAAACAAATTGTGCTACCAAAAAGACACATGTACTTGCATGTTCATTGCAGCAATATTCACAATAGCTATTCACAATAGCAAAGATATGAAACCAATCTAGGTACCCATCAATGATGGACTGGATCAAAAAACTGTGGCATCTATACACCATGGAATACCACCCAGCCGTGAAAAAGAACAAAATCCCCAGGTGTTGTGGCTCATGCCTGTAATCCCAGCACTTTTGGAGGCCGACGCGGGCAGATCACAAGGTCAGGAGATCGAGACCATCCTGGCCAAAAGGTGAAACCCCGTCTCTACTAAAATACAAAAAGTTAGCCAGGCATGGTGGTGCGCATCTGTAGACCCAGCTACTCGAGAGGCTGAGGCAAGGGACTCGCTTGAACCAGGGAGGCCGAGATTGCAGTGAGCCGAGATCATACTACTGCACTCCAGCCTGGAGACAGAGAAAAACTCCATCTCAAAAAAGAAAGAAAAAAAAGAAAAAGAACAAAATTATGTCCTGTGCAGTAACATGGATGCAGCTGGAGGCCATTATTTTAAGCAAATTAACACCGGAACAGAAAACCAAATATCACATGTTCTCTCTTATAAGAGGGAGCTAAACACTGAGTACATATCGAATAAAGATGGGAACAATGGACAATGCAAACTCCTAGAGGAGGGAGAGGCGTGGGCATAAAAACTACCTATTGGGTTCTATGCTCACCACTTGGGTCACAGACTCTACCCTACATCTCAGCATCATGAGATTTATCCATGTAACAAACCCGCACAGGTACCCCTGGAATCTAAAACAAAAGTTTGGAAAAAATAAAATTAAATTTAAAATGTATGTTGTTTACAAGCCACACAGTTTATTATGGTGCTGTATGTTATTATAGCAGTCTCAACTTACAAAGACACGATGTTGAAACTCAGGAAGCAGAAGTTACATCACTTCTATTCATTGGGCAAACCTAGTCACAGGGCTACTCTCAGTTATAAGGGAAGCTGGGAAATGTAGTCTCTACCTATATGGTCATGTGTCCAGCTAAAATCCAAGGAGGAGGGTTGTATTAGTTTCCTGTGGCTGCTAAACAATTTACTAAAAACTTGGTGACTTAAAAGAACAAAAATTTATCCTCTGACAGTTCTGGAGGTCTGGAGGACAGAAGTCCAAAATTAGTGTCAGTACTGGGCCAAAAACCAAATGAGGGTTGTAGTCCTTCCAGAAGCTCCAAGGGAGAATCTCTTCCTTGTCTCTTTCAACTTCTGGTTGCTGCTGGCATTGTTTAGTTTGTGCCCACATCACTCCAATCCTTGCCTCTGTGGTCACACTGCCTTCTCCTCTTCTGTCCGTGTAATGCCCTTCTACTTTTGTCCTATAAGGACATGTGTGATTGCATTTTAGGGCCCATCTAACTATCCAGGATAATCTCCCCATCTTGAGATTCTTAACCACATCTGCAAAAATCTTTTCTCCAAATAAGATAACATGACAGATTCCAGGGATTTGGACCTGATATTCTGGGGGATTGTTATTCAGCCTACTGTGCGTACTCAATTACCAAGAGGAAGAAAGAAAGAATGGCTTCTGCAGTACCAGCAATCAACATCAGAGAACTCCTGTCATTGCAGTGAGCCTCATCCAAAGATGAGTACCAAAGACAGTCTCCCACTCTTCAGGTTTTCCTAGTTGGGTTCTAGATTGGTATGGAGCCTGGGGGCAGGGATATGCCCTGGCTGGCACACATGGCCCAGCCATGGGAAAGGAGGGCCACTATGCAGAGGAAGCAGGCAGCCAGGTAGTCGGTGCCTGGTAAACTCCATCATCCACAGTGAGAAAGCTCCGTGAGTGTTACTCAAGGACACATGAGGTTCTCAGACCAATAAGTACACACTGAGGCCTCGGCAAGGTTCTGTGAGCAGGTCACAGTCCCTTGAGACGGAAAGGGTGCCTTCCACCTCCATATCTCTTATCATCCTCACCCTCATTCTTCCAAAACACCAAATAATCTTGGTAGTGGAACACAGAAATCCCCTTTTACCCACTTCCCCAATTCCACTTCCCAGAGTTAACCACTGTTAAGTTTGATCCTTCCTGATTATTCTGTTTATAAACACACGCAAAGGAAAATATAGGGGTACCCGTTTGCATAAATGGAGTTATGCCATACATGTGTATTTTAGTTATTCACTTAATAATATATCATAAACATTGTTGCTTGTCAATAATAATAACAAATTTCGTGCTCAGTTGTGCCAGGCAAGATACCAAACTCTGTAATATTTTTTTATTTCATGTCACTCTCTCAACCATCTCATTAGGGAGGTGCTATTATATTTACCTCTTAAAGCTGATAAAACAGTCACAGAGAGGTTAGGTGACTTGCCCAAGGTCATACAGTTGGTAAGTTGCAGAGCTAGGATTTGAACCCAGATTGGTCCTACCAATCCAGGTATGACCAACCTCAATTCTTGCCAGCTTCTTTTGCCATTGATTATGTTTCTGCCACGGACCTTCTTGTAAGCCCCTGTCATACAGCCCTTCCACTGGACTTCATCAGCTATTGCACCATATAAGTTCAACGTTTGCATCACCACCTCTTAGACCTCCCTGGAAGCCACTGTGGTCTTCCTGGCTACTGGACTGCTGACTGTCCTGTAGAACACTTGGCCCCAGCTGCCCTGGCTGGCTTGTGCTGGGAAGGATCCTTTAATTCCATTCCAGAGGTTGTACCTGCCTTAGTACCAACTCCTTGCCTAATCTCTCAGCCTCCAGACTTGTGCTCCAAAACCTTAGTGGGTTTGGCCAAGCATCTGCAGCCCCTGCTCAGATAACTTAACCATGCCTGGCATTTCTGCTTGAAAATATAGTCATGAACAGTGGCTTTAGACCCTCCCCTGGGGCTGAGTGGGCACTGCTCCCCTTTGCTGCTATAGCAAATACAAGGTTTTTGTGACTCTGCTCCCCTTCTGAGGCTGTCACCAGGGAAACAGATGCCATCAAGGGGAAGCATCCCCCTTCCTGCCTGTCCCCACTCCCCAGGTGCTCACCGCCTAGGTGGCTCTCTTCCTCTCGTTGGCCCCCTTGCTTCCCTCCCATCAAAAACTTCTCTTGTGCACATGCAGGTCAAATGGCTATAATGTGGGACCCTGAGCCCAGACTCTCAAATCGCCCCCAGGAAGAACAAGGACTCGGATGTGAGAGTGAACGGCCCCCTGATCAATGTCAGACACAGCACTTGCTCCTGAGGTAGAGTTCTTTTTGAAGAATCTGAAGCTGGGGTTCTGGCCCTCAACCTTTGGAGGCTAAAGGCTGTCCCTGGGGCAGGACCAAATGAATGCTCTTAGGTGCCAGGATAAAGGCCTCAGCTGCCCATCTCTCTTGGTGCAGCTGCTCCTGGCGCCACACCCTCCCCGAAGCTGGTCTCCCTGGTCCGTCTGGTTGCAGTCCTCGCCCTTTGGCCTAGTTGCAACAGGAGTTTCCGCAGGCCCCAGCAGCCCGAGGGAGGAAAGTGCAAAGAATAACAAAGGGGTTTCCACACCCAGCCACAAAGACACAGCACAATCTCAGGAGGCAGCCCAGGTTCAGGTGGTTCTTTGTGACTCTGTGGACACTTCCACCTGCTTGTCCTGCCAGCCTGGGCCTAGCTGCTCCGGGCTGCGCGGTGCTCCATGTCCCTCTGCTCTGCCCACACTGCAGCCTCTCTCTCAGTGGTGATGCCATGAGCGGCAGGGCACAGGGGAGCGCATCCAGGCCCTTGGTTGCAATGAGGGTGGGTTGGGGGTGTGCCTACCCCACTGGCCTCCCTGCTTTAACTGCTCACCCCTCAGAGCCTTGCAGAGCAGGGAAGGGCCACCCCGCCTGGCTGCAGGCCCTGCCTGGACCTCGGCTCTTCCCATAGGCCAGCAGAACCCCTGTGGCTCCCTGTCCCCCAGCAGCCTGTGTATGCTGGGCTTAAATACTCACTTCCACACCTGAGTAACCCAAAGTCTGGAGCGTGATTGCCAAGAGTTGCTGGGGCTGATGTTTTCAGAGTTCTGTCCACCTCTGGGTCCTGTGGCTCCTGCCTGTTTCCACACACTTGAGAATAGCTCAGACCTTCACCCACAAACAGGTCTCCCACCCAAGCATTTCGTGAGCTTAGTCAAGCGTTCTGAAGGCAGAAGTGCCATGGGGAAGGGCCCATGTTGCAGCCTACTGCCTTTTGTTATCTGACGAGTTCTCCTAACTCGCCTTCCTTTCCCCCTTCCCCTCAGACAAAAACGAATCTCTGTCCTTGTTGTAGGTAAGCCATTTAGTGTCCACTTTTGGTAGCAGAAACAAGCGGTTGGGGTCACCCTCCATCCCACTGGTTTATCAAAGCATCCCTCCCAAACAAACACCAAACCCTCCCTAAGCACTGTGGTGAATAACAATGCCTGCATTACGTTTTACCTCCCAGCCCTGGACTTCCAGATGGGGGAAGCCAGGAAGATCCTGCTCCCTCTGCCCAGGACTTCAGGCTTCCTGTGGCAGTTCACCTGAGCTGTGGTTCTCCAAGTGGGACCCTGCGACCAGCAGCTTGGCATCACTGGGGAATGTGTGAGAGGTGTGGATTCTCAGACTCCACACCAAACCCACTGAATCCGGATCTCTGGGGTGCGACCCCACAATGTGTTTGAACAAGCCCTCCAGGTGGGTCTTATGCACACTCCAATTTGAGATACGTGATCCTAGGACTCCTGATCCTCTCGCTCTCCTTGGAGGAAACACATCCACTTCCCTCCCATCACAACGAGACTGAGGTTTCTTCCAGGTAGTTGTGTTTTGTCACTTTCGAGTAGGTGCTATGGTCCCCCTTTCTAGCCCATGCCCTCTGTCTTGGGCCATAAATCAAACTTTTCTGTCATCTCTCATGAGAAGCCAGTTATCCACCAAAGCTAAGTAGGAAAGAAGCTTAGAGTATTGGCCCTCCCAAGGAGTACTGTTGTATTACGAGGACAAGGAAACTATGTAATCTTAGGCTTTGGGTAGAGGAAGTACTTAGGGGAGGCAACGTGGTTTCCTCACTCTTTGGAAGCCACTTCATCGAGAGGATTCCTTTGTTACCAGGCAGGGGGACAGGCTGCATAATTCTGCATGCTGAAGTCAGACTTCCATTAACCATAACCTTCCAGAACACAGGGCTGGAGTGGGAAGCAGTGCTGAAGTCAGATTTCCATTAACCATAACCTTCCCATCACACAGGGCCTCGAAAGCCATTTCTAGAAGCTGGACTTTGGGAGAGCCATGGGAGGCTTTCAGGCATAGAAATGACATGCTCAGATTTGAATGTGGGAGACGGCTCTTCCTTGCAAAGAATGGATTGGAGAGGGACTGGGTGAGGTCAGAGGTAGTGAATGATTGGAAACCCGTTTGAAGAACAGGTGAGAGGAATTCAACAGTAGCTTGATTTAGGGCATTGGCAGTGGTAATGGGGAGAAGGAAACAGATTCTAGAGATGTTTAATGAGGTGAGAGAAGGAGAAAGAACACCCATATAAGACACTTATGATGTGCTAGGCACCATCCCAGGCACTGGACATTGAAAATTTACAATGACAACCTTATGAGGTCTGTACTATTTTTTAAATTGTTATTTTAAAGATAATAAAGATGAGGTCTTGCTATGTTGGCCAGGCGGGTCTCAAACTCCTGGGCCCAAGGGATCCTCCTACCTCAACTTCCCAAAGTGCTGGGGATTACAGGCATGAGCCACCGCACCCGGCCCAGTCTGGGCTATTATAATCCTCATTTTGCAGATGAGGAAACTGAGATGCAGAGGAGCTAAATAACATGGCCAAGTAGTTTCCGATTGAATGAAGGTATGAGAGACAGGGAGGACAGAGTCAAGAAGGGCGCTTTGTTTCCTACATCAGTACTGGGTGGATATGGTACTATTTCTTAAGATTGGGAATGAGGGAGAAGTAGGATTTTCAAATAGGGAAATGAGTTCTCCTTGAACTTTCTGGGTTCTAGAGGTAGAAATATCCAGTCATATCTCCTTAATGTTCTCTTTTAAAGAAGTCAGTATGACGCAATTTAAACATTTTTACCAAACACAGTTATGATGAAAAAATATTCAGGTGTTCAGAGTGGGTGAGCTTCAGTGATGTGGAGTTACCAGTGTAGATTATTTTTAGGGCTTAGGGCTTGGCTGAGCTTTGGGATTTTTATCCCTGAATCATAAAAGATAAAGTCTTTGTCTTTTCATGAGTAGCCACCACCTCAGAGCATTTAATTGTCTTGTTTTGCATGTAAAGGATTCTTCACCCAAGAGATCAGAATGAATCAAGTAAATATGTGTTTAGACAGTTTCTAAAAATCTGTAGTTTAACCCAAGAGACCAGAAAGGTTCCTGTCTCCTGGTAAACAACACTTAAATGGTATATTAAAATGTATATTATGTATCTGATTGGTCCATGGAGTAATTATGCATTTTAGGAATATTTTTAAACATGTGTTCTATATCCCTCAGCAGTTTCAATCTATCAAGTAACTGAATACTTAGAACATGTGTTCTGCATAGTAAGAGTCATTTTTATAAATTCCCATTAAAGAGAACTAAACTAAAAGGCATCAGCTGCAGCCCATTTTTCAGAAGTATTTATGCCGACCAAATGTAGACAAAGGAAAACAAAACCATAAAGATAAATCGTCCACCATGGAGTCTCCCTCCCTGGCTGGGTAATAGCTGAGGGGTGACCCTAGACTATGAAGAGCAAACTTTGGGGGTTTCTTGTAGTTAGGCTACAGGATGTGTGGTGGTGGAGGGGATGGGGAAAGGGAGGAGGGTTATAGCATAGGTGCAGGTTATAGCCCCGAGGGAAAAAATTCACACTTCCCTGAGGAGAATGGAAAGCAGGTGTTCTCTTGGCTGGTTGGCAACTGGAAAGGAGTGAGCCAAGGTCCAGCGCTCTCTGGTGTGTTGTGTTGGCCAAGAAGTTGGAGCATGGGTGAGGTGAGTTGGGCACTCACGGGGGCCACAACAGAAGGAGGGGCAGGGGCCAGACTCAGTGACTGTAATCCCAGCATTTTGGGAGGCTGAGGCGGGTGGATCACTTGAGGTCAGGAGTTCGAGACCAGCCTGGCCAACATGGCGAAACCCTATCTGTACTAAAAATACAAAAAATTAGCCGGGTGTGGTGGCACACGCCTTTAATCCCAGCTACTCAGGAGGCTGAGGCAGGAGAATTGCTTGAACCCAGGAGGCAGAGGTTGCAGTGAGCTGAGATTGCACCACTGCAATCTCAAAAAAAAAAAAGAGCAGTGGGGGGCAGGACCTTCCTAACAAAACTCAGAGAGGGCATGTAGCTGTGGCCCTGAGGCCAGGGGGCTCTCCTGGCCCCCTGTGTGCACTACCCACCCCTGCCAAGGCCTATGAGCTCTCTTGGCGTCATGCTGTTCTGAAGGAGACAGCAATATACAAGGTACTCTATTCTCCCTAATGTGTCAGCCTATTCTTAGTATTCACAAAGTGCTGTTCGCATGTTAACTCTTTCAGGCTGTAAGGAAACAAGGATTCACTGAGCATGCCTTTTTCCTAGTCTGAGAGTCTCTCTGAGCCCTTGGCCATTAAATAGAAGGAACTAAAGCTTCTAGGCTGGGTGCAGTGGCTCACACCTGTAATTCCAGCACTCTGGGAGGCTGAGGCAAGCAGATCACCAGAGGTCAGGAGTTTCAGACCAGCCTGGCCAACGTGGTGAAACCCTGTCTCTACTAAAAATACAAAGATTAGCCGGGCGTGGTGGTGGACACCTGTAATCCCAGCTACTCAGGAGGCTGAGGCAGGAGAATTGCTTGAACCTGGGAGGTACAGGTTGCAGCGAGCTGAGATCACACCGCTGCACTCCAGCCTGGGTGACAGAGCTACTCTGTTTCAAAAAAAAAAAGAAAAAAAAACTTTCTAAACTAAATGGACTTGTGGAACAGGGAGGTCTGGAGCATTCTGAGCCAGAGTGGTAGCCGCTGCATCTAAAAGGCCAGAAGAGCCACACGGGAGAGAAAAGGAGCTTAAGAACTTCAGATCTCACTCAGAAGAACCGTGGGGAGGGCAAGTGAAAGAATAAAGTGCTTCACCAAAGATGAAGTACACCAGGCAAACATGAGAAAGAAAAAAAAAGTCAGCAAACAGGAAAGTGATTAATAGGGAGGAGCTGAGGGGAAGTAATAATTGGATGGGAACTTTTGAAAAATGGAGAAAATGAAAAGTAAAATTTTTAGAGAAAAAGGCAACCAATGTCAAAGTATGGGTTTTCATGGGATTAATCGATGATTTCCTCGCTGCACACAATTTTTTCGTCCATATATAACGAGGAGAATTCACTCTGCCAGAAAAGATGCCAGTACCCCTCCTGTTTTATCTGTGATATTAGAACAGCTCACAGCATTGGCTCCTATCTGGGAACTGGGAAATTCTTCTGATGTTATTTTTGGACACAGTCCTAATCAGTTTTAAAGTATGACACAGAAGCATTCTTCCAATGTTTAATGTCTAAAGTCATCGACGCTGCTGGACAAGGAAGGAAATACCTGAGTGAGTCTTGGCATGGTCTTGCAGCCTTAAGAAATGACTGTGACCTCAGAATCTGTATCAGATAAGGTTGCCAAGTGGGCTTTAGAATGGGTCACATATTTATTATCAGCAATGCTGTGGCTGTGCTGGATGAGGGCTGCCCAACTTCATTCTCGAATCATCATCATTTAATGAGCACATCCTATGTATCAGCATTGCCAGGGATACTTTGCCTTTACCATGCCTGATTTTGACAACCACCTTGCAAGGTAGACTCATAGCTGTTTCATTTCACAAAGGTGGAAATCTGGCATAATTGTGGCCACAGAAGTGCCTTTACCCTTCAGTGCTGCCTGCATAGCCACCTAGCAGCGGTAACCTCTCTGAACTGTTTGGTTTGTTTTCTGTTTTTTTCACAAGAAAATCAAAGAAGCCACTTGCTGCACTGTTTTATGTGCTCATTCTTTACAGGACACCAGCTTTTCTTCCAACCAGACTATATTTCTCTCAGAGTCAGCAAGTGTCGTGGGTTAACAGGAGAAAAAAAGAGCCCTGAAAGGCCAGGTCCAGGACCCTGGACAGACAGTTCAATCACCAACATCCACTTGGTCATCTGCAGCACAGCTGACACCTGCTAGGTGTTTTCTTGTTTTTGTTTTCTTTCTTTTTTTCTTTTTTTTTTTTTTTTGAGACAGAGTTTCACTCTTGTTGCCCAGGCAGGAGTGCAATGGTGCAATCTTGGCTCACCACAACCTCTGTATCCCGGGTTCAAGTGATTCTCCTGCCTCAGCCTCCCCAGTAGCTGGGATTACAGGCACGGACCATCACACCCGGCTAATTTTGTATTTTTAGTAGAGACAGGTTTCTCCATGTTGGCCAGGCTGGTCTTGAACTCTTGACCTCAGATGATCCGCCTACCTCGGCCTCCCAAAGTGCTGGGATTACAGGCATGAGCCACCATGCCCAGAAACCTGCTAGGTGTTTTAAGGGACATGAGGGGATTTACCAAAGGGCTTATGACTTTATTCAGAAAAGAGTCAGTCAGTCAACTGAAAAATCAGTCAGTCGATCAACAACTGTTTATTGAGTATTTGTTCAACTGTGTGCTGGTTAAGGCCTGTTCTAGGATCTGAGATATAGCTGTGAACAAAACAGACAAAAATCTCTGCCCTCAGGGAGTTTACAGTCTCATAGGACAGAGAGAAAATCACTAAAATATACAGCATGTTAGTGACTGGGTAAAGAGAAATGTAAAGACAGAAAGGAGAATAGGAATGGAAGGTATCAACATGTAATTGTGATGTAGTAACGTATTTGCTTCTTTACTAAAACATCAGTTAACATGATCTAATGGTGGGTCTAACAACTACAATACTCCTTTTACCTCTTTGACACCACCCACTCCTGGTTCTCTTAAGTAACAGACTTTCTTTTTTCACCTCTCAGTGACTTTGAGCTCTCTTTATTAAGTTATTCTGAACTGCACTGGCGATCCCATACCACTCTTAATCCATCTGAAAAATATAAAGAACTTACTTGGTACAGGGCCGCATACAGACCTTCTCTCAATGGAGTCCCCATGTAACTCCAGAGGCCATTTGGTTGGCTGCTAAGAAGTGAGAAGGGAAGTAAAAATGAGGAGGTCTTAAAAGCCTTCCCAGTTCACCTTCTCTACTCCAAGTCTTCCCTCCTGTATTATTGCTCAAGTTGCAATAATAAAATCCTGTAGACTGGGTGGTTTACACAACATTCTAGAGGTTGGAAGTCTGAGATCAGGGCACCAGCATGGTCAGTTTTGGGTGAGGACTCTTCCAGGCTGGCAGGCATGTGTGCATATGACCCCTAATTACTTTCTAAAGGCCTTATCTCCAAATACCATCATATTGGGAGTTAAGGCTTCAATATACGAATTTTGGGAGGATGTAAACGTTCAATCTATAAGATCTTCCAAACACACCATTCTATGTCTCAGCCCCTTGTTGGCTTTCTTCATAACACACTGTTACTCGTCCTTGTTTTCTCAGTTTACTTGATTTGTATCTGCCTTCCCAGCTAGGATAACAGCTCAATGAGGACAGAGACACAGTTTCTCTTATTATGATGTCTTCACCTCCCAGGACACAACATGTGGCATATGATAAAGGCTCAGTAATGCTTATTTAATGGGTTTAAAGATGAATGAATGAATGAATGGATGGATGAATGAATGATTTCCCATAGTCCTCACTCACATCATAGTTTAAGGAACCTACCAGGGCTGGGCTTTTGTCTCCATGTCTGTTCTTAGGGCAGAATGTAGATCTGTCACAATGTCTGCCTAACACTGGCCACAGTCTCGCCATGTCCATTCCCCCCGCTCCTCGTCATCAATCTTAACGCTATTGCTCTTGGTTTTACATAGTTTTAGTCCATACCATATGATTACTCACATTTGTTCAAATTCAGTGTCTTTTATGTGCTCATGACACATTTTCAAATTCTGAAAATTCGGTTGTGCACTGGAAGAGATTAAAAGATTCAAAACAGGACTAAATAAGTGAGAAATAATTACAAAGCAGTGTATCACAGTAACTATCAAAGTACTTCCAGTTTTCTCAGGGGTATCACCAGCTTATTTCCCTGGCCATACATTTATATGCGTCTACCTATATTCTAGTATTAGGTGTAACTCTTTTAGTATTTAATGTATTGGCAGCAAGCTGTATACAGCTCTATAGCCAGTGGCACTACCCCCTGGCTAATGTTGTGGTGATTGTATGTTACCTTGCAGCAAAAACACATTTTACAGATTACTCTGAATTTGTTCACCCACCTGTTTAGGATTTGCAGGCCACCACTTGCACATTGCTGTACTAGTCTATTGACTGTCCATCTTCCCAAGCTCAACATGAACCAAACAGGACAGCCACACTTGAAATACACGGGTGCTCCATTTCTGCTATTGAATTTGTATCTATATAAAAAGTGAAGGTATGTAATTCTCTGTAGATGCAGACACGGTTTTGGCTTCTTCTATTGAGTATACAGGCACTTTTTACAAATGGAAGGTTTGTGGCAATCTTGCCTTGAATAAGTCTATCAATGCCATTTTCCAACAGTGTGTGTTCCCTTTGTGTCTTTGTGTCACATACCGGTAATTCTCACAGTATTTCAAATGTTTTACAGTTATTCTACTTGTTATAGTGATCTACCCTACTGACCAGCCATTCCCCTGTCTCTCTTTCTCTCTCTCTCTCTCTCCCCTTGGGTTTCCCTATTCCCTGAGATGCAACAATATTAAAATTAGGTCAATTAATAACCCTGCAATGACTTCAAAGTGTTCTAGTGAAAGAAAGAGTCACATGTCTCTCCTTTTAAATCAAAAGCTAAAAATGATTAAGCTTAGTGAGGAAGGCACATCAAAAGCCAAGATACATAGAAAGCAAGGCTTCTTTTGCTAAGTTGTGGATGCAAAGGAAAAGTTCTTGAAGAAATCAGAAGTGCTACTCAACTGAAGACAAATGACGAGAAACTGAAACAGTCTTAATACTGATATGGAGAAAGTCTGAGTGGTCTGGATAGAAGATCAAACCAGCCACAATTTCCCTTAAGCCAAAGCCTAATCCAGAGTAAGGCCCTAACTCTCTTCAATTCTATGAAAGCTGACAGAGGTGAGGAAGCTGCCGAAGAAAAGTTTGAAGCTAGCAGCCAGCTGTGGTGGCTCATGCCTATAATCCCAGCAGTTTGGGAGGCCGAGGCGGGTGGATCACCTGAGGTGAGGAGTTCGAGACCAGCCTGGCCAAATGGTGAAACCCCATCTCTACTGAAATACAAAAATTAGCTGGGTGTGGTGGCAGGTGCTACTCAGGAGGCTGAGGCAGGGAGAATTGCTTGAACCTGGGAGGTGGAAGTTGCAGTAAGCTGAGATAGCACCATTGTACTCCAGCCTGGGCAACAGGGTGAGACTCTGTCTCAAAAAAAGAAAAGAAAAGAAAAGTTTGAGATTGTTTCATGAAATTTAAGGAAATAAGTCATCTCTATAATGTAAAAGTACAAGGTGAAGCAGCAAGTTCTGATGGAGAAGCTGCAGTGAGTTATCCAGATCCAGCTCAGATCATTGATAAAAAAAATGTCTACACTAAACAATAGATTTTCCATGTAGACAAAATAGCCTTCTATTGGAAGAAGATGCCTCTGGGGCTTTCATAGCTAGAGAAAAGTCAATGCCTGTCTTCAAAGCTTCAAAGGACAAGCTGACTCTTGCTAGGGGCTAATGCAGCTGATGACTTCAAAGTCAAAGCAAATGCTCATTTATCATTCTGAAAATCCTAGGGCCCTTAAGAATGATGCTAAATCTACTCTGTCTGTGCTGTATAAATGGAAAAACAAAGCCTAGAGGACAGCACATCTGTTTACAGCATGGTTTACTGAATATTTTTAAGCCCACTGTTGAGACCTACTGCTTAGAAAAAAAAGAAAAAAGATTTCTGCTCATTTACAATGTACCTGGTCACTCAAGAGCTCCAATGAGATGTACAAAATTAATGCTGTTTTCATGCCTACTAAAACAACATCCATCTTCAGCCTATGGAGCAAGGAGTAATTTTGACTTTCAAGTCTTTTTTTTTTTTTTTTTTTTTTTTTTGACAAAGTATTACCCTGTAACCCAGGCTGTATTGCAGTGGTGCAATCAGGGCTCACTGCGGCATCAACCTCCCAGGCCTAAGCCATCCTCCTACCTCTGCTTCCTGAGTAGCTGGGATCACAGGCATGCATCACCATGCTGCTCTAATTTTTAAAATTTTTTGTAGAGACAGGGTCTCCCTATGTTTCCCAGGCTGGTCTCAAACTCCATGGCACAAGTAATCATCCTGCTACAGCTTCCCAAAGGCTGGGATTATAGTCATGAGCTACCAAGCCTGGCCTGACTTTCAAGTCTTAATATTAAAAAAAAAAATACATTTCATAAGGCTATAGCTGCCATAGATAGTGATTCCTCTGATGGATCTGAGCAAACAAAGTTGAAAACTTTCTGGAAAGGATTAACCATTCAAGATGCCATTAAGAACATTCATGATACATGAGAGGAGCCCAAAATATCAACATTAACAGGAATTTGAAAGAAAATGATTTCAACCCTCATGGCTGACTTTGAGGGGTTCAAGACTTCAGTGGAGGAAGTAACTGCAGATGTAATGGAAATAGAAAGAGAACAAGAATTAGAAGTGGAGCCTGAAGATATGACTGAATTGCTAAAATCTCATGACAAAACTTGAATGAATGCTTCTTACAGATAAGCAAAGAAAGTGGTTTCTTGAGATAGAATCTACTCCTGGTGAAGATGCTGTGAACATTCTTAAAATGACAACAAAGGATTTAGAATATTACATCAACTTAGTTGATAAAGCAGTGGCAGGGTTTGAGACAATTGACTACAATTTTGAAAGAAGTTCTACTGTGGATAAATGCTCTCAAATAGCATTGCATGCTATCGAGAAATCTTCCCTGAAAGGGAGAGCCAATCAATGCAGCAAACTCATTGTTGTCTTATTTTAAGAAATTGCCACAATCACCCCAACCTTCAGTGATCGCCACCCTGATCAGTCAGCAGCCATCAACATCAAGTCAGGATCCTCCACCAGCGAAAAAGATTGTGATTCAATGAAGGCGCAGGTAATCATAGCATTTTTTTTAACAACAAAGTATTTTTAAATTATGGTATACACATTGTTTTTAAGACATATACTATTGCACTCTTTTTTGGGGGGTGGGGATGGAGTCTCGCTCTGCTGCCAGGCTGGAGTGCAATGGTACAATCTCGGCTCACTGCAACCTCCGCCTCCCAGGTTCAAGTGATTCTCCTGCCTCCCGAGTAGATGGGACTATAGGCATGCGCCACCATGCCCAGCTAATTTTTGTATTTTTGTAGAGATAGGGTTTCACCATGTTGGCCGGGATGGTCTCAATCTCTTGACCTCATGATCTGACTGCCTTGGCCTCCCAAAGTGCTGGGATTACAGGCATGAGCCACCAAGCCTGGCCCTATTGCACTCTTAATAGACCACAGCATAGTGTAAATATAACTTTTATAATCACTGGGAAACCAAAAAATTTAGGGTGACTTGCTTTATTGCAGTGGTCTGGAACCAGACCTGCTATATCTCTGAGGTATGCCTGTATTTCTATCTGCAAGGTAGAGCTGGGTATTTCTAGCTGTGTGAGTATGAAAGGGTAGATAAAGGGTACTGAGAATGATCCAAAGTGTCCTGGGCAAAAGCAGGAACTGTACCAAGGACAGACACAACTTATTGGCACCCATAGTCATACACAGTAATCAGAGCAAAAGAAGATTAAAAGCCAAGATCAACCATGAGTCCAGAAGAGCTCCTTGCTCAGGCCCTGCCCATGGGCTGTCTCCTAGAAAATATATCCTCTGATGGTCTTCTGTAATGAAATGGTACCAAGACGTAAGGCAAGAAATAGTCAACTGAGCAAGACACTTTGCGGCCAAGACATGATAGACATTAGAGCAGAGTGAGAAGGTCCCTGAGCATTTCAAGGTGGAGAACGGCAAGGGGCAAAGTAGAGATGGACAGGGTTGTTGTATTGTATATAGGTTAGACCACTGAGAATCGCTGGCTGCTGGTTAGGGTTCCCAGACTGGAAGAATTATACAAGAATTATTAAGTGGAAAGAAAGTGAAAGTAGTCACAGCAACACGGGCTCCGACTTGTAAGTAAGGATGATATGGATAGCTGGGTTTCTGCGCTGCTCCAAATGAGGATCTGGGGAGTCTGTGGCCAGTCAACAGGTCCCACTATACCCTGGGTTTAGCCCACATCACCAATATTTTGTTATTCAAAAGTATTAAGATCTCAGTAGTGGTATATACAATCTCCAGCCTTCTCTGCCTCTTCCTGCTTCTCACTTACCTACAGTTTTACATCTTGGGAGGTCATCCACTAAGAAAAGTGGACTAAGAGTGGGTGAAACTCAAAATAGCTAATTTTTCTACTACACGTGCCAACTCCGGTTTAAAGTCCACGCCCCCCCCCCAGGAGGAGATTAAAATCACAATAACAACAAAAAGAGAATTCATAATTTTCTATGGATTTCAATTAATATTATTTATGAAAGCTCCATTCCCCACTACCACTAATTACCAAGAATTTACTATAGTAAAATGAGAAGACTGAGATACAATTACAGATATAAGGATAGACACATGTGCATACATTTCAAATTTAATATTGAGAAGAGGTCATTAGAAATAGAAAGGTTTGGGGGCTCATTTTTAGGATTAAAAAAATGAAATAGAAAAGTGTACTGTTATCAGATAACTGAGTTATTTTACCATGCGAAAAATGCAAAATTTTATATATTGAAATCCATAAATACTCAAGAAGCCTAAATAAAAATTACTTACCCAAACCTAAAATGTAAGTTATTTTTAATAATACACAGACAGATGGATAGATTAGAGTAGAAACCAGAAGTGGGAGACTTAGCTAGCTATTTACATTATCTATTTAAACCAAAAGAAAGATTTTACTCACTCATTACTAATTATGTAGTGTAGACAGTCAAAGTAGGTAAGTTAGTCCAAAATACCCACATTGTGGCCCAGCCTTTCTAAATTATTGGTCTTCATCAAGCCAAAGTTACTAATCTCCTCTTGTGTTACACTGGTCACAGGAAAAAATGAATTCAATTTCAAAATCAGGTCACCACATCAACAGTTTTGAAATCAATTTTTATAACTTAATGGCTGATTTCCTCACAGTTCGCCAAAACACCAGCTCTTGACCTATTTATTTCTTTCATTTAGATATAATAAAAGACTAGATATCATCTTCAACCTAATCTACCCTTTTAAGTGAGTTAAATGAGAGCTTTTTAAAAAACCTTTGATTATTCCACATGAATATCCACAATTCGGACACATAGTTCTATTTGAACACCATTCATTAATTTTTTGTATAAATCATAGACATTTAGAGTTAAAGGTATCTTAGAAATAAACTAGTGTGTATCAGTCAGGGTTTTGCAAATGACAGAAAATGGACTTGATCCAGCTTAGGCAAAAGGGGTGACTCGATTGGAAGGCCATCAAGGCAAGGGTACTGGTGGGTCTCAGAAACATCTGACACAAATGCCATCAGAAGGACCTACCTCTTGTCTCTTTTTCACTGCATGTTTGCTTCTTAGACTTCACAGGGTGAAAACAGGGCTGCCAAATGGTCCTGAGCCCCACTCTACCTACTTTCACAGACTCACCACCACAGAGGTGCTGATTTCTCTCAGTACCAGTTCAAAACAAAACAAAAAAATCCCAGGAAAGGCCTCTGATTGGCCCAGATTGTGTGAGGTGCCCACTCATGGACCAATCAACTGTGGCCAGGGGATGGAGTCATGTAAGAAAATGGTACTCCCAATAGTTGGGAGCTGGAGAAAAAACATTTCCAGAAGAAGGGAAAGATGATGGGAAGACCTATCCCCAACCGGAAAGTTCATCCTAACTCATTTCACAAGTATGGAAATTTAAGCTCGACAAAGTTAAGTAACTTACTCAAGGGTACAACCTGTACTTCAACTCAACTCTTCTGGCACTTAGTCTAATGCTTGGCTTACTCCCCCACACTGCTGTTCATTCCGTGGAATCTGCATTTCAGGGTCTTCAGCACAGAAAAGGCAGGGGCTAGGGTGGAGTGGGTGGGAAGAAATTACGCTCTTAACGCTATGCTTAAACTTCTACCTAGGCTTTTGCTGGAGTTCCAACTCTACCAGTCTTTCTGTTATCTGGTTTTGCTTTATTTTCTTATTGGAGGAATGGACATCCCAAGTGGGACTTTCTCTGTTGCCCTCATCCCCTGTCAGTTCCAGGGGGCTCAGCCTGTTTCTGCTGAATAATTATCATAAGAACACCTTACACTGAGAGAGGACTTACCGATGTGCCCAAGACGGTCCTTTGTGAGTCTTCCCTCATTTAGCTCTTACAACAGCTCTATGAGGGAGGTGTTAGTGGCCTTGTTATCTCCATTTTGCAGATAAGAAAACTGAGGCATAGAGAGGTTAATGAACTTGTCTAAGGTCACAGAGTGGGGAAGGGATGGAAGCAGGGTGTGAATGCAGGTAGGCTGGCTCCGGAGTCCTTGCTCTTAAGTACTGCGGTTCTACTGTTCTTTTCTAGACAAACACCTCCAGCCTGTAGCTGCCTGCACTCAGCCTAGTAGGGTCTGGGACTCCTCTGATGTCTGCTGACCTAAGTGTTGGCTCATCTCTGGGGCTGTTGCCAACCTGTCTCTGATCAAAGCCCTTCCCACTACAACTGTACTGCTCCCCATCCTGATCTTTCTCCACCGCTGCCCAAGCTGCAGCACCATGCTTGGGGCCTGCCTCATCAGTGCTGACAACTGCTGCTGCCGCCTGCCACCTGCCTTGACTGCTCCTGGTAATGCCCTCTTGCTGCTGGGAGGAGCCAACTCTCCTGCTCCATGCGGATAAAGGCTTTGCTCCCCAAACCTGATTGCACAGTTTAGGACAGTTTAGGGTCCTCTCCAGAAAGCCTTACTCTTTCAGGTTTACAGGTTCTCCTTAAAAGGAGCTGAATCTAGTTCCAAAGGGGCAAAGGTGATTGTCATAGTGCTCTCTTTGCAGAACTGTAGACCTCTGTAAACACAGACCTGGGCCCCTAAGAGAAAAACAAGAGAAGCTACTGCAATTGTCCCTCACTGGAGGATGAGTTTTTAGTGCTCTCTTTGCAGAACTGTAGACCTCTGTAAACACAGACCTGGGCCCCTAAGACAAAAACAAGAGAAGCTACTGCACTTGTCCCTCACTGGAGGATGAGTTTTTAGGTCCTTGTGGTTAGGAACAGCTTTTATCTCCTCCTTGTTCAGAGGGGCTCCAATTACAGGCTTTGGAGCTAGACAAGGGTTTGAGTCTTGATCTATTGCTCATTAGCCTTGTGAGCAAAGGCAAATAAACCTTTAATCACTACTCTGTGCTTTGGTTTTTCTCATGTGTAAAATAAGAGTATTAATATATATCTCAAAGTCCTTTTGTTACTAAATGAGATACTGAGATTAAAGCACATAGATTAAATGAGATACTGTGTTAAAGCACATAGCAGAGTACCTAGCATAAAATAAATTTCAATAGTGATACAATATGATTATTATTTTAGAGTCTTAAGCCTGCTGGCTAGAACCTGACCTTTGGACCCCCAAATATTTACAATGTTTTGAAGGGTGTGAGACTGGCATGTGGGACTAGGAATACTCATGACCTATGACTTGTTCTTGATCCCCCTTCCATCTAGGTCCTGGCTGGCAGAAAGCAGGTTTGGTAACTCAGGCAGGCAAAAGTGGTGGCAGGATGAAGGAAGGGCCCCTGATCCACAGCTGGTGTCCACAAAGACAAACCTGTCAGTTATCCTGCACTCCCCTCTTCTCAGCTGGGCGACTCTTCCTCATCTCTGCATGTTGTGGTTGCTGCTGCTTGTTGGTTTTTCTGTCATGGCTGTAACACATCATTTCCATCTGGTATCGCTTGCAGAGAAACGTGATCTATGCTATGTTCAGGCCCCACCCAACCTGAGGATCAGCCCTGGCAAAGTGAACTACCTCCTAGATATTTATCACAATTGCACAACCCCTACTCCTACCTCACCCCCTCACCCCAGGGCCACTCACCTCCATTCTTACCTCCAAATGTTTTAGCCACAAAAAGGTGTGCTTTTCGTTAGAATGTTAACCATTCTTTTGCCTGATTTTTTTCTCAGGTCCCAAGTCTAGGTGCTATTTCTGATTTGCTTGGTTGCTAAAGGGTTGTACTTTGTACTCTGAACCACAGTCAGAGGAAACAGCAAAGTGGCCAGACATTCCGCAGATGAGGACAAATGCAAAAAAGAAGACCAAGGAGATGGCACTTCATGGGTGAATGAAAGATGCCAGTCTCCTTACTTTACCTATTGTATAATCAAAATTTTGCTTTAAGATAAGTGGAGGCTGGCATGCTGGCTCATACCTGTAATTGCAGCACTTTGGGAGGCCCAGTTAGGAGAATCCCTTGAGGTCAGGTGTCAGAGAACTGCCCAGGCAACAGAGTGAGATCCCATCTCTAAATAATAATAATAATAATAATAATAATAATAAGCAGATGTTGTAAAATCCCTATTTAGAGACCTAATTTGAAAATAGGTTTCCCCCCGCTTATCCTGCATGACTTTTTATTGTAAGCAAGCACCCAAGCACCTTAGACATTACAGAGGTTTGTGATTTATGCAGCTAAGATGGCTTGACCCACATATAAGTATAAAATCCCAGTATCCCTGGCTCCCTGAAAGTGGAGCTACAACACATGATTTCCCTCAGATAAAATGCAATGAAATTCTCTTGTCCCCCACCCCCACCCCCCACCACCCAAGGAACGCTTGAGTCCTTAAAGGGACAGAACTTATGGAGGTAGGAAGAAAAAATCATGCAGATACAGTTACTTGTGACAGAAAAAAAAAAAAAAAAAAAGAGGAAATGAATTAGAGGAAACTAATTACGAGAGGGATGGAAATAAAACTAGCACTTTGAAAAGAGCAGAAGAACCCAACGAAAATGCCGATCAGAAGGGAGAAAGAATTGCAGCACCCAAAAAAAAAAAAAAAAAAAGGTGTAAAGTGGGGAAAATATACGTGTGTAGAGAGAGAGGGAAGGAGGGAGAGAAGGAAGGAGGGAGAGAGGAAGGGATACCTAGACAGGGTCAAGCTGGAAGAAGCAGCAGAGTAAGACAGGAGTCGGGGTGGGGGAATCCCAGAACAATCTGTTTACAAAAAGACAGGCTTATGGAAATTCCAAAAGAAACTTTAGAGATTCAGATCCAAAATAGAAAAGGACCCAAATACACACATGTCTGTGTGTATTTTAACCAACTGCTGATGTTCTATCCAGACTAGAGGAAATTCTCCCCGGCCTTAACAGACGCTGTGAGATTTTAGATTTCAAGGGACCTACATTATCTTCCACGTGGCCTCTTACTGCACCCCTGCACCCCGCGCCCCTCAGGCCGAGCCCTCGGGCGCGGCTGGGACACCCGCGGGAACGCGCGGTGCATCTCCCTTGCATTGTCTGCCCTCCTGAATGTCTCCGCTTCCTAGGCGCGCTCGGGGTTATTGTTCTCCCTTCGCGGGCAGGAAGGAGGGTGGGACCGGACGGGGGAGACAGCCGGGGGATGCGGGCGGCAGCGATCGGCTGCCACCCGAGCAGGGGCGCCTCGGTCCTTCGCGCCCCGCCCCTTCGCTGAAGACCGTGAGCCCCGGAGTGGGTCTAACCCAACCCCGGGCTCAGGTTCGGCAGGGCATCAGGTCCCCTGCCCCTACCCGCCGGTCTCCTGCTCCTGGGAGGGAGCCGGGCGCGGGCCAGGGCGGGGAGCGGGAAGCCGGGCGGGCTTCCCGGTGCCGCGCAGTGGCTCCCGCGGGCTCACTGAGCGCTGTCGGCTCGGGGGAGGGACGCTATGACGCACCCTGTCGGTATTAGAACACTTCACCTTCTATTTATAGACACTCCTCCGACCGCAGCCCTAGCTCGCCCTCCCTCTCCTTCCCTTCATCGTGAACGAAAAATCCTACCTAGAATGAGAGATGCGAATACACAATGATCAGGAAGAATTCAATTTTGTGCATCCGTTTGTAATTCCAAGTATTAATTGGAGTTCTAATAATTTCTTTCTGGCTCAAGGAATTCACCAGTTTTCCAAAGCTTCAAAACCTACACGACTTGATTTTACAACCCTCCTAAATATGTCAAATTCGTCTCTTATGAGTTAATTAAATATTCGCCAAGAGTTTGCTCAAGCTAGAAAAGACTTAAACCCATTGAATTCAGGGAAGAGATGTTTCTAGCTGGCTTTCTGTATCTGCGGAACCCTAGCAATTCTAAAAGTAGAATTTATTCAGGAAGAGAGAGCATGTAAAGGAAAATTATTGCACATTTCAAACAAAAGCAAAGTTTGTCTTCGTGTTGCTGTTGTTTTAAAATTGTGGCTTTTGGATACTGACTTTGTGCTTTCAGCTGTAAGCTAACCGTGAAATTATAGGTGTTTAAAAATAATTCTTACCTAGTCACGTTAACATTTGCAGTAATTAAAACGGGGAATTTTTTTGACAATAATTTATTTCTTATAATCTGGTTGGTCTGCTGCAGTCAGCACTGAAGAAGCCTGATTATCTTTCATCTTGGTTTCTAGTCAGTTTCACTTTCTAAACTCCATATACTCCAGAGTCGACTGCCTTTTAGATTTATTAAGAAAAAGGATTGGATATACATACATAGATATAGGTTTGTTTTCAAAAGCCCAGCTAAACCACAGCTTGGTTACCATGTCAATTATTCTATGACCACAAAATTCAAGTAGAGTAGCATGCTATGTACAGTTCTTGCTAACACCTAGTCTATGAAGTGGGGGTTGTCTGTAAAAACAGTATTATTGCATGGTTTTGCTGAGGAGAGTACTGTGCCCTAGCACTGTATAAGTAAAGAACAACCACGGTGAGAAAAAGAAGAAAAAAGAACAGCCACCGTGACAATTGTTACAGTGCATTATAAAACACCCATTTGATGGTAGTACCCTCATGAAAGACAATTTGGCAATCGCATTTAACCTTGGATCCAATCATTTCATTTCTAGAAGTTTATGCTACAGATGCAGTACCCGCATGTGAAGTCATTGGTTGTTGCAATGTGTGTACTAGCAAAAGGTCAGAAACAATATTAATGGCCCACAATCATGGTACATCTATATAATGAACTGTTTTGTGGCCTTGAAGAAGATTAAAGCAATCCCTTTTTGTACTGATAGGGAAATATCGCCAAGATACTGTTAAGTGAAAAAAGAAAGGTGCAGAAACAATATAAATGACTACGATTTACATTAGAAAAATAAATATACATGTATATATGAACTTGTGTATATATTCAAATTATATATATGAAACTGGTAATAATGTTTGCCTTCTGGGAGGTAACTGAGAGGCAAGGATGGGAGAGAAAATTATTTTCTATGATCTATCCTTTTGTTTCTTGGAATTTTGTTCCATGAGTACATATCATCTATTAAAAATTTTTTTTGGCTTGAACAATGGATAAAAATTTTTTTAAACTAAAAATACCTTTAATTTTTTTTTCTAAATGTAGGCACATATGGTAGATCTCTTTTTAATTTTTAGGTGAGTTCATCTTTGGAGGGAAATCTTCAGTTTCTTCTTTGGCTTGACTGTGGGGGCCTCAGGACACATACTAGACACTCAATATTTGTAGAAGTTCTGTTTTGGGATTATTATTTTAGAGACGTTTACTAGGAAACAACCAAAAGCTAATCTTTCATCCTCAGCATACTTTCTAAAATTTTGTTATGGGTACATAGTAGGTGTATATATTTGTGAAGTACATGAGATATTTTGATACAGGCATATAATACATACTAATCACATTGGGGTAAATAGGGTATACCTCAAGCACGTAACTTTCTTTTAGTTTATACTAAAAGAAACATTCCAATTACACTCTTTTAGTTATTTTAAAATGTCCAATAAATTATTGTTGGCTGTGATCACCCTGTTGTGCTATCAAATACCAGATCCTGTTCATTCTAACCATATTTTCATACCCATTAAGCAGCCCCACTTCCCCCATCCCCAACTACCTTTCCCAGCCTCTGATAACCATCAGTCTACTCTATTTCCATGAGTTCGATTGTTTTAATTTTTGGTTCCCACAAATGAGTGAGAACATGAGAAGCCTGTCTTACTTTCTTTGGCTTATTCATTTAACACAGTGTTTTCCAGTTCCAACCATGTTGTTGACAATGACAGGATCTCATTCTTTTTTATGGCTGAATACTTCTCCATTGTGTATATGTACATTTTCTTTATCCATTCATCTGCTGATGGACATTCAGGTTGCTTCCAAATTTGGTCTATTGTGAATAGTGCTGCAATAAACATGGGAGTGCAGATATCTCACTGAGATACTGATTTCCTTTATTTTGGGTATATATCTAGTAGTGGGATTGCTAGATCATATGGTAGTTCTGTTTTTAATTTTTTTGAGGAACCTCCATACTGTTCTTTCTCAGCACTCTCAACCTAGCTGGACCTGATCTATGAATCACCATAGAAATACTTGCTCAAAGGTTGGTAGACTTGTGTTATCAGCATTTTAAAAAGCATTCTGTTGTTCATATTTTTTCCTCTATTGTTGTGGTATGTTATGAATGGAAGTAATGGCAGAGTTAAATGTCTGCTGAGTATCCGTTATAAAATAATTATGTAAAGAAATTTATAACATCAATTTTATGTTACCCCAGAGTGTATCTTAAAACAAAGACCTGTTTATCAGAATTCACATTTCTTACAATGGCTTTCTGTACTAGAGATCAAGTAGTTAGATTCCAAAATATTCCAGTGAGGTAATGTGTACAGAGTGCTTTCGCCTCTGTTACAAATGTGAAAAAACACAGGCATTGACATAGAGAAGGGGTGTGCACTACAGGGGTCATGCCAGAAATAAGCCAAATGATTTGTTTTCAATTCCATTGTAGGTGTTTCTTACATAAGTTTATATAAGTTAGGGTTGTTACTCTGCAGTACTTTAGGAAAGGGTGCAAGATTATTGCTGCCGGGGGTGCTTTTCCTTCAGAGGACCCAGGACTAATGCCCTGTGATGAAGACTTTGATGAAGACAAAGAAGAAAAGGAGGAGGGATATCTTTGAATAAATGGAAATATTTTGAGTGTACCAATATATCAGCTAATGTACACAGAGCACTTTACCAGAGCCTGGCAGATAAGAAGAGCTCAAAATAGATTAATTATTGGAATGGGGAGAGACTTACAATAGTCTGTTGGGTCACAAGTTGGTTTAGGGTTATAGAGTAGGGCTGCTCACTGCGTATAATCCACTTTCTTAAGAACCACAAAATCCCTGTATAAACTTTCCACCAATGTGAAACACTTTCATGATTTGTACTTTCTCTATGCACCAACTACACTATTTATAGGGGCCATTCTTTTTTGAAAGCTTTTAAAAACATTAATTTAGGCTACCTTTGCTCTCTACTTTGGTACTACCTTTGCTCTCTATATGAATATGCAATATTCATGTATTAGAATAAAATATATTCTGTATATTAGAATAAGAAATGTTTGTAAAACTGCTGAAAGTGTCTCATGTAGCATTTCTACCCAGTCGGGATACGGGAAAGGCAAGATCACTACGTACCTGTCCTTGAGGATCCTGCAGATGTGCTATAACCCAAAGTGGACTTTATAACATACTTGGCAGCTACTCCTCCCCTTCCATATCCTAGATTTGGTTTGGGGTGGCTGTCCTGAATCTGGAAAAGCATGCCATGTGCCTCCTGCTCATGCTACAAGGAAGACACTTTCAGAGCAGAAAGCTTTTCCAGTCCTGGCCATGCATGGTTAGGTCTGCTGTGTATCCATGTACATCTACATATCTATATTCTAGTGATTCCTGCATTGGTGCTTGTCTCAGCTCAGACATAACCTTTCAGATGAATATACTGCAGTCAGCTACTTAAGAGCAACAAGATTAAATTCTGTGGGTGATAAAGAAGTTGGGTGTTTTCCCAGAAGAGCCTCAGTTTCTACTTGTCTGGCAAAACCTCAGGATACAGAGACTGAGGCTGGGAAAAACCCTTATCTTTTGGAATTGGCCTAAGATACATAGGCCTATATTATATCATGCACACAAAAGAGTATATTAAATGAAAGTGTACAGTTTAAAAAAGAATCATAAATTGACACTCATGTGTCTACCACCCAGCTTAAGAAATAGAACATTGCTAGCCCCTTAGAAGCCACTGTGAGCCCATTTCTGAACACATTTGCCTCACCTCAGGAGCTGTCATCCTGGATTTTATCTTTCTGTGTAGTTTTACTGCCTATGTATGTATTACTGAATAACATGGTGTTTAATTTTGTCTGCTTTTGAACTATGTATAGATAGAAGCTTTGGTGACTGGCTTTTTTCACTGTATTTTTAAGCACCATCCAGTCCTTTCCTTCCTCTTTCCATTGCAAACCTCCATAGTTCTCTTGGGTTCTTGCATTTCTCTCCTGACCAGGCTTTCTGTTGTCAGATTGTTTCCTCCATAATTCACTGAACAAACCACCACCAAATACTCACCTTAAAAAGCAATGTTGAATTAAAAATCATTTTCTAGAAGCATATGCAGTATTATAAGAAATGATTACCATATATTTTACATTTACAAATTCTGTGCAAATATATTTCAAATCACTTATGAACCAAAATTTTAAGTGACTCTCTCTGTAGGACTCTCTGAACAGTAGGATTATAGATAGTTAAATTATTTTCTTGGGATTTTTTATATTTTCCAAGGTTTCAATGGATTATATAAAGCCTTGGCAGCAAGGTACAGAGCTGTTTCCTGGTTTCATTTTCCAACCTCCCAGGGGTTTCTGGGGCATGACCTGTTGGATAGATAGGAGTGTTGAACACAAGATCATGACTCAGAACCCCCCTTTTTAAGACACATTCATATCTGAAGCCCCGGGCTTTCTCTCCCACCCTCAGTCCAGAGCATCTTATCTTGTCTGCAGCTGAGTAGCCTGGCTCTTCATTTATTCTTCCAAACATGGCTAGCATCACAGATGTGCCATCTTTGCAGTTGTGCACACTCACACTCAGAAGGGCCCAGGTTTGGTTTAATATGCTGCTGTGCTGTCTTGAAAGTCTTGATTTTACTTTCGAACCTATGATTTGTCAGTGATATCTGCTGAGACAATGGTGCATGAGCAGAAGAGATATTCATCAGCTGTATACCTGCCGTGTCTTGCTGCCCCATAAGCACAGAATTCTGGTTGTCTCACAATGCTTGGAGGTTCAGTGAGATATGTGTTTCATCTTTGATTGGTAAGTGGGGGTGCTGACAGCCCTGAAAAGCCACATTTTCCATTCAAACCAGAACTTGTTTTGAATGCAGAAAAAAAGGCAATGGCATTCCAAAAAATGTGAATGACCAGGGAAAATGGATCATATATCCTTTCTTACTTGTTATATTTCCCTGTATTAGCTAATCACATATGCTGAACATGAGACATAGAAGGAATGGGAAATACTGGGCAATGTATAGTTCTTTTTTCTTTCAGCCCTTCCTTGCTCACTAAGTTGAAGATAAGAGTGTTGGTAGAATGCTTACATATCAAGGAATAAAAGCAGTTGAGCTGGTTGTCCAGTGTTTCCAATGTTCTGGTAAGAACAAAATACATATGCATGTACAAACTATGACATATGAACCAACTGGATAATTTCAGTGATTCCACATATGAAGTAAATGCTCTTGGCCGGGCACGGTGGTGCACACCTGTAATCCCAGCACTTTGGAAGGCCAAGGCGGGCGGATCACCTGAGGTCGGGAGTTTGAGACCAGCTTGACCAACGTGGAGAAACCCCGTCTTTACTAAAAATACAAAATTAGCCAGGCATGGTGGCACATGCCTGTAATCCCAGCTACTCAGGAGGCTGAGGCAGGAGAATTGCTTGAACCTGGGAGCCGGAGACTGCGGTGAGCCAAGATCACACCATTGCACTCCAGCCTGGGCAACAGGAGTGAAACTCTGTAACAATAAAATTCAAGCTGATAAATTTTCCATTTTTGTTTACTTAAAATGACATTAAATAAATGAAAAAAACCCATACCATAAGTTCAAAGACACACTGCAGAAGAAAGAGAAAATCTTTATATTCTTGTACTTTAACAGCCCTTTTTATTTCTGAGCTCCACAAATTATGTAGCTCATCCTGCTTCCAAATCTGTCATTTATGTTGCATTGTAACTTATGAAAACCCATGCTTCTTCTTTAAAACTATTGTCTCTGCTGTGAGTTCTTAAAGTTCACTTTGAAAAGCAAAAATTGAGAATTGATTCTTTTCTTTGTTTTTAAATCTCTGCTGTGCTACACCTGTATCCCAAGAAAATAGACTGGGGTATAGGAAATGCAGGAAAGCCACATTGGTTAATACCTCAAAACACTACCCCCCATGTCAAAAACAAAAACAGAACAAAATCTAACGACTATAAATTCCTTGAAGGCAAGGTCTTTTTTCTTCCTCCTGGGTTTACCACAGTGCTTTCCTTGTTTCTTGTAATAAGGACCTAATAGCTGTTTGTCCCTTTCCTCAACAAGTGTTTGTTCAATTAATTTTTTTTTTTTTTGAGACAAAGTCTCACTCTGTTGCCCAAGCAGGAGTGCAGTGGCGCCATCTCGTCTCACTGCAACCTTAACCTCCCGGGTTCAAGCAATTCTCCTGCCTCAGCCTCCTAAGTAGCTGGGACTACAGGCACCTACCACCAAGCCCAGTTCATTTTTTTGTATTTTTAGTAGAGATAGGGTTTCACCATGTTGGCCAGGCTGGTTTCGAACTCCCGACCTCAAGTGATCTGCCTGCCTCAGCCTACCAAAGTGCTAGGATTACAGGCGTGAGCCACTGTGCCCAGCCTGTTCAATTAAATTTAAAACACTCTTCATTGTGATTCTCCAGTTCTGAAACACCACCAGAGGGTCCCTATTGTCTTATCCCATAAATTGAAACTCTTAACCAGGCATCTAATGCTCTATAATTTGGACTCAGTTTACTTTTCCAAATACATCTCCCAAGACTCCCTGGAACTCAGTAAGCAATTATTGAATGAATATGAAATGACTGATCAACAGCTCCTAGGAGTTACAGAAACTGTAGTTGGATAAATCATTAGACATTTTAGGGTTAGGTTTATGAAACAGATGCAAGCTAACATTAAGGCCCCAATATTGGGAGCTAGTGATGAGTGTTACAGACCCTAAGTGAGAATCATGAGAAATGCGATCCCGAGAACAGTCATCCCCACAGGATCATATTCCTGCTTCTGTAGGATTCAGGGACCCAAAGCTTGCTGGAGAATTGCCTGCAGCTGCTGCTAGTCCACCAGGAAAGGGTGTGAGCAGCTGGGCCTTACATCAGGGGCCTTCTGTAGAGCTCCCTACCTGAGCTCAGGCAAGCTCCTGCCTATGGGAGTTTGAGGGCCATGAAATCCTAGCCATTACTAAGGGTCAGAATTTGGTATGCTAGTAACAGACATTAAGAAAAGCTTCGGGCAGAGACTGGCTTTTAAAGCAGCATAATTTGAGCAGGGGTTATTCTGAGCGTACTTTTGTGGGAAACGATTTTGTTTTTAACATGCCTACTGGAGGGCTCATAACCTAACAGGGCTGGGAGAAACTCCAAGAACCATCTCATTCATTCTCTGTCTTTAGCTAGAAAACCCTGAAATTTTTTTTCAGGAAACTATCCATGTATCCCCAACCTTTTGATAACTCTATTTGTTCATCATTCCTGATTTCAGGGAGATATTTCTGATATTTAATCCAAATTTCTTCAGCTAACTCTCTCTTTTCATCTCATGCCTTTCAGCTCTAAATGGCCTTTGTGCCTACTGCTTGCTTATTGACACAAAGTTGATATCACAATCACTGTTATTGTTTAATCCTTATGGTTATTATTAGAACTGATAGCACATTAAGAGGTGTACAAAAATACATAAGTAAACATATGTTTAGATCGGTCTTACAACTTTTAAAAATCCGGGACTGTTTGGGTGTTTTTAACTTGGAAATGGGGATGTGAGCAGATACGAGTAGCAGAGTAGTAGGATTATTTTCTACATCTCAGTCTGTGGCCCGCTCCTCAACAGCCATCACTCATCTTGCACCCAGCCTGGGAAGAAGACATATAATAGATAAATGTCATTTAAACATGCAAAAGAGGAGCAGGAAGGTGATGGTGGATGCTATAGGGGTAGAAACTGTGCGGTCCCGGCGACTGCCTGAAAATCTGCCTCAACCTCATGTGAGAACTGGAAGAAAATATTTGTCAGAAGTGAATTGTAACAATGCCTACCTTATCCTTCCCTCAAAGTGTCCCAGTTAACAGCAGAAATGAAAAACACAGAGATGTACCCTATAATGAAAGACATCCAAAGGCTTGAGGCTTACTTGATCTTGTCCTGTTTACCTTTTTTAAAAAATTCATAATACATTTAAAAAATGTATCCACGTTGCAAAATGTACACTTAGTACATTAATTCCAACAGCTGCATGTTGTTCCATGGCATCCATCACATCTACTTACCCATTGTGCTGGTGATGTTTATAACAAGGTTGTCTCCAATATCTGGCTAGCTCAAGCGCTGCTGGGATGAACACCTCAATTGTGGTCACTTATGGACTTGTGCAAGAGCTTCTTAAGTGTGCACATTCCCTGGAGTAGAACTGCTGGGTCATTGGGAAAAATACATTCTACTACATTCTATATTTTATTAAGTATTGTTAGTTAATACTCCAAAATGATTATAGCAGGACTTAGCTCCCAATAGCAAAGCATGAGGATTCAAATTTCTTCCTATCCTAGGCAACACTTGAAATTATTCAACTTTCACATCTTTGCCTATTTAATAAATGTTAATAAGTGTTTTGGTGTTTTAATGTACATTTATCTGATTATAAGTGAGGTTGGATATCTCTTCCATCTATTTGTTAGTCTCTCAAGGTTCTCTTCTATTGATTTGCCTGTTCATATCCTTTGGCTATTTTTCTATTGCATTTTTTTTCTCAGTGATTTGCAGGAATTCTTAATACTGTATATTCTAGATATTAAGATTTTGTTGGCTTTAGCCTTTCAAAATATCTTCCAATCTATCAACTTTCTCCAAACCTGTTTATGATGTTTTTTGTTGAACAGAACAGTTTAAAATTTTGATGTCATCATTCTTTTGATTTTATAGTTTATGCTTTGAGTCTTGTTTAAATGCTCTTCTTTTTTTCTACCCTAAGATTACAAAGCTATTTTTCTATTTTTAATTTCTATTAGTCTTACAGTTTTACCTTTTACTTTTAGTTTTTTGTTGTTGTTGTTAATGTAGAGCTCATCTTTGCATATGGTATGAGATATAGGTTTAATTTTATATTTTTTTCACAGTGAACCAATTTCCCCAACATTATCTGTGAAATCAAATCTCTGTGGCAGATTGGATTATGGTTCCCAATCCTTCATGTGCTCCTGGGGCTGTAGAATTATACACCTGTGCCCTTTGGCATGCAGTTGTGCAGTACCTTCCACTATTGATGTTTGACTTGGCCATATGACTTGTTTGGCCAATGGAATGTTGGTGGATATGATGAGAGCAGAGGTGTTCAATGTGTTTGAATGATTTGGCTTGACCTCTTGAGCTTCTCTCATTGCAAGAATGAGACACGTGGTGAAGACTTGAACCTGACCTGCATCCTGGAGCCAAGTCCAGCTGAATTCAGCTGAACCCAACCAAGTCTTAAGAAGCCCAGATGAGATCAGCTGAATCTCAGTTCATATACAGAGCCATAAGGGAGAAAAATAAATGACTGCCATAAGCTACTGTTAAGTTGGGATTATCTGTTATATAAAATTATTATTGCAGCAAGCAATAGCTAACCAACTCACCATGATTTCCTTATGGATTTGTGGTGTTACCATGATCACATACCAGGTTCTCATATATTAATGGGTTGTTTCTGAGTTCTCTATTCTGTTCCATGGTTCTATATGTCTGCTACTATCAAAAATGACCAAGTTATAAGAAATTTAGTCTTCTATGAGCATTTTAGAATAAGTTTAAGTTCCTCAAATCTTGCTATAAGTTTGGGTTGCATTGAATTTATAAACACATTTAGAGAGATAATTGAGATCTTAATAATGTTACATCATCTTATCCATAAACATTATATATACCTCTATTTGGGTTTCCTTTGAATTCCTTTAGTAGAGTTAAATATGTTAATTCCTGGATACTTTATAATTTTGTTGTTTTTATAAATAGTGTCTTATTTTCTAGTTTGTTAGTGTGAGTGTGAATGAATACTTTTGGTTTCCATGAATTGATTTTCTTTTTCTTTTTTTTGAGACCAAGTCACTCTGTTGCCCAGGCTGGAGTGCAGTGGTGTGATCTTGGCTCACTGCAACCTCCATCTCCCAGGTTCAAGTGATTGTCATACCTCAGCCTCCTGAGTAGCTGAGACTCAGGCATGCAAAACCACACCTGGCTAATTTTTGTATTTTTAGTAGAGATGAGGTTTTTCATCACATTGGCCAGGTTGGTCTCTAACGCCTGACCTCAGGTGATCCACCTGCCTTAGCCTCCCGAAGTGCTGGGATTACAGGCATGAGCCATCATGCAGGGGCATGAATTGATTTTTCTATTTGAGAATTTTGCTGTGTCAGTTGGGATTAGATTTGACTACAAGTAATGCAAATACACAAACACAAACTAAAATAACAGTGTCATGATGAGACAGAAATTCAAGAAAAAATTTCAAGAAATTCAAGAAGATTGGTGGGTAGATACTTCAGGGCTGGTACTTCTATAGCAAGTGTCTTCTGTCTTGTTGTTCTGCCATGTGTGGCTTCCTTATCCAAGGTCAGCTCATGGTCTAAGATGACTGCTAAAGCTCCAGCCATCATGTCTGCATTCCAGATGACGGGAAAGAGGATGAAGGCACACTTTCTCCTTATAAAGATGTATGGACTACTTCTGCTTGCAACCCATTGCCTGAGACATGACAATACTTAGCTGCAAGGGAGGCTGGCAAATGTTGTTTTTATTCTGGTTGGCCCTGTGCCTTGCTAAAAAACCTAGTATTATGGAAGAAAGGGAGAACAACATCTCTGTCACCTTGCTGAACGCTTATTTCCTAATAGCTTGCTATTTCTATTGGATGCTTTATGTGGTTGATCATATTACTGTAAACAACCCTAATTTTGTTTCCTTCCCTCTAATTCTTATATTTAATTTTCTCCTCTTTTAAAAACTATTCTGGCCGGGTGTGGTGGCTCATGCCTGTAATCCCAGCACTTTGGGAGGCTGAGGCAGGTGGATCACAAGGTCAGGAGTTCCAGATCAGCCTGACCAAAATGGTGAAACCCTATCTCTACTAAAAATACAAAAATTAGCTCGGCATGGTGGCACGTGCCTGTATTCCCAGCTACTCAGGAGGCTAAGGCAGGAGAATCACTTGAGCCGGGGAGGCAGAGGTTGCAGTGAGCCGAGATCGTGCCACTGCACTCCAGAACTCCAGTCTGGGTGACAGAGTGAGACTCCATCTCAAAAAACAAACAAACAACAACAACAAAAATGATTCTGTTAGCCTGGACTTTCAGTGTCATATTAAATAGTAGAGGCAACATTATCTTGATCCCACACTTACGTGGTATGTGTTTAAAGTTAATCCATTAAGTAATGTACTTGCTGTACGTTTTGGTCCTTTATAAAGCTAATTTCCTTCTATTCCTAATCTTATAAAAGTTTTTATCATTAATAAGTGATATACTCTCTCAAATGCTTTCTCTTAGTCTTCTGAGATGGATTATATTGATAGGTTTTCTGATGTTAAATCATACTTGAATTTCTGGCATAAACATTACCTGATTTATTATGTTTTCGTGATAGATGACTAGATAGATGGCTAGTCAGATAAATGCATTCTAAAGACAGGGAAATATGTTTTAAGGTTTCTCCTAGCTCACTATAGTAAGCATGTTGGATTTAGTTTGCTAATATTTTATCTATAATCTTTGCATCTGTGTTCATATGTGACGTGGTCCTATTTTCCTGGTTGGTTTTGTTTTTCAGATTTAGAATCTAATTTGGCTGTGTAGGTTTAGAAAAAATTTTTTTCCTCTACTTTGTCTTGCTCACAATGGCCTTTTACTTCATTTATTTTGTAAGTTGGATTGTGAGCGCATGTTTGCATAGGCTTTATATGTAGAAATTCTATGAGGTCTGGGTGGAATCCTTTATCCTTGATAAAGGATTTGCTTTTGCTTCCTGGTCTATGTGGGTAGTATACGTTCTCTGTTTATAAGGAGCTTAAATTCTAATTGAGAAGATCAGCTACAATCATATAAATATATAAATAACAATAAAAAGGAAATCTTTTATTATCACGTACTGCTTGCTTTTTTTTCAGATTTTAAAAAAGACATCTAACTCATAATCACAACAGATTAGAAAGTAGAGCTAAGCAAGAGGAAAGCTAGATAGAAATGAACCAAATTCTGCTTATCTCTGACAAAGACACTTAAGGTCTCCCTACACATTTCCCCAGGTTCCTATTTCAATGTTGCATGTGTATACTTTTGAGCCTCTCAAATAGATGGTAAGCCATCTGAGACACCAAAAATCTCATATAGTACTTACCTTTTCAATAACCATCACAGCCTTAGTACATCACCAGTACACTACCAGCACGTCACTAGTACATCTCACTGTTTGGAAGAAAAATGACAGTAACACTGTAATTGTGAAATTTGCATTTTGAAATGTTCCCACATAGAAAAAATTCTGTCTCTGTGTATTTTGAGATCATAAACTAGTAAACTTCTTACATGTTACAATTCATATACAACATCAATTACAATGATTTTTTTAAGGCATATATGATTTTTATTTGACTTGCCCATACTTCTCAGTGCTATAGCTATGAAGTATGCCCACATCATTTATGGAAGACTGTTGGCCAGCTTCATCCTCTTTTTTAGGGATCACCCCTTCCACGTAAGCCTGTGTACAAGCAGTGTAGTAGGGGAAGTGATCACAAAAATGAGAACTAGAAAATATATGGGAGAAAGGAAATAGATACATGTAAGAAAGGAGAGGAGGAAAGGCAGAAATAAACAGGGGTTCTCAAATTTTCAAAAAGAAGGAATAAACAAGGGTTCTCAAATCAAATATTTATTTTAGTATTTTAATATTTTTTCAAGTCACCTGGGATATTTGTTTAATAAGCAGATGTCCAGGTAGAGCCTACAGAGATGATAACTCAATAGGTCTCAGCAGACTCAGGAATTTGGGTGGAACTTCCCTTTAAGAAACACTGGAATAGGGAGATCACAGAATTAGAAGGCACATGGTAGGGCCTGGAGGCATGCCAGTAACAACTGAGAAAGGCGCAACTTCTGCCACAAGATGCTAACCCTAGGTATTTGCAGATCTTCTGAAAGATACTAGTGTATGTCTACTCCACTACATACTACTTACTACATTCTAGTGTATGAGGAAGATTCAAAATCTTCTTCAGGGTTATTCATATGTAAAATTATACTCTGATCAATTACAGTCACCTGAGCTATGAAATGACCTCACAGTGGGGGAAATAAAAAAGGGGCTTCTAAAATGTATCATTAGCACATTCTTTTTTCTTTTCTGTTTTTTTTTTGTTTTTTTTTTTTTTAAAGATGGAGTCTCCCTCTGTCACCCAGGCTGGAATGTAGTGGTGCCATCTTGGCTCACTGCAACCTCTGCCTCCTGGGTGCAAGTGATTCTCCTGCCTTAGCCTCCCTGAGTAGCTGGGACTACAGGTTCATGCCACCATGCCCAGATAATTTTTTTTTTTTTGAGACGGAGTCTTGTTCTGTCACCAGGCTGGAGTGTAGTGGCACCATCTCAGCTCACTGCTGCCTCTGCCTTCTGGGTTTAAGTGATTCTTCTCCCTCAGCCTCCCAAGTGGCTGAGACTACAGGCCCACCATGCCCAGCTAATTTTTGTATTTTTAGTAGAGACAAGGTTTCACCAAGTTGACAAGGCTGGTCTCGAACTCTTGACCTCAGATGATCCGCCCACCTCAGCCTCCCAAAGTGCTGGGATTACAGGCGTAAGCCACTATGCCTGGCCAGCACAGTCTTAAATGCAGTTCAATAACCCACTTTGGAAAAGAAGTGAATTTTTCCCACACAAGGGATCTAATTTGCTTCGCTTATCACAGGGTGATCTGGCTAAGGGAACACTGTCCACTTTTTGCAAATCATGTCTTGTGGTGAGGACACTGGCCTTCCTGCACTGTGGAATTCCAAAGGAGTTTCAGCATACTGAGAGGCAACACATAGGCAAGCTGTGTACTGCAAGCAGTTTGTGGTACAGCTCATTTTTGTAAGTGGACTCAGGACTACTGAAAGAAATCATGGAGTAGGGCTAAAATCAGAAAGGAAAGAGATGAGAAGAAGTGTCAGGCTGTATGTCTTAACAGGCCCAGGGGAAGGATCTGTATCCTAAAATGACAATAATCAAGGAAGACCCCAGTATGACCAAAGTAAACCTTTGTGTTCACTTAGTATCTCTCTTCTCAATTCCAGACCACTGAGGGTTTCAATTTCATATATATAGTTGAAATGTACATAAAATATACATATATATTTCAAATACACACTCACACATATGTAAAGATCTCGCTCACTTCAAGACTCCAAGCCTATATTAATCTTAGGTTTCTCCAGATGACTCCTTTGAGGAAAGTGGATGTCTGGTATTCTAAGTTAATTTGAATAGAGATACAAGGTCTACTTTGCCTTTCCTTAGTTTCTTTACAGGAAACAATTGTCTTTAAGTCTCAACGTGCAGAAATCCACCTGCGAGGAAGAAGGTGGGTTCTTGCCAGTGTATTTGCTTTAGCGAGCATCTCCATTCAGGTTTATTGGTGGTTACAGTCACAGTACTTTCAATTAGCAGGGTGTGGAAAGAGTTAAGGTCTGTAAAATGATTGCTGGACAGTAGCCAAGAAACTGAGAAAACCCATAGATCCTGAGAATCAGCAGGGAGGAGAAGCTCTAGTAGCGGGTGCTCCGGAGCACTGTCGTCAGGGTTCAAGGTGAGCAAGTGTGAGCAAGAGCGAGCGGTGCGGAAGGGAGGGAGGGCTGGAGGAAGCAACGGTATCGACAGCATTTACAGCTTCGCTCATACCAGGTTAAGAAGTGCCTTTTCCAGAAACTCAGTAAAGAAACGGGACGTATTCTGGAGCTGTTTCGACCTGCCCACACCCTACCCTGACTTTCCCAGAAAACAGGCGAGCAAGCAAGGGGGCAAATGTGACGGCCAAGCCTCCCGCCTCCGGCTTCCAGCCTCCTCAGTTCCCAGTGCACAGCCCCGCCGGACTTCCCCCGGAGCCAAGAGTGGGCACTGCGTGATCTGATTCACTCCAAGAGTGGGCACTGCGTGATCTGATTCACTCCAAATCCGGCCGTCCCCCAGGAGTGGGGTTTGACCGCAGGGGCTCCCCGGCAGCGCTAGGCAGAGGCTGAGCAGCAGCAGCCGCCTGCACGCAGAGTAAGGAGCCAGCCTCCGCCGCCGCCTCCTCCTGCCGGCTCGGAGTAGGCAGCACAGCCAGTCCCTATCGCTGTCACGCAGCCAGCAGCGGGCCGGCGCCCCCCTGCGCGGCCCCGGCCCTCACACTGTTATTTGCGTGACTGACCCGAGCCGCGCGGGAGGGGAGGGCGAGCCCGGCGAGGCGTTGGCAGGGAGGGGGAGGCCGGGCCCGCCCGCTCCTTCTCCTCTGGCCGGCTGCGGAAGCTCTCTCCTCCCCATTGGCCACACGCTCGCGTCCATCATTCCTGCGAGGCGCTTTGATTGGCAGAAGGCGCACTTCTGGCGAAGAGGGCCGAGTGACTCCGCCGGTCTCCGGCGCCTCCTCCTTCCCTTCACCCCCCCAACTTTAACGTCCACCCACCTCTCCCCACCCCCTACTCCACTCCCCCCGCCCCGCTCGCGGCAGTGTCCTTAGAAGACTCATTGGGCCAGGGGCGCAGCCAGCCACTTAACGAGCCGCGCCGCCATAGGTCGAGGCCCACGCCCGTCGGAACGGCGGGCCTCGCCATTGGGTCGCTCCGCTCCGCTCCTGCCCCTTCAGCGCCGCACCCTCCCGTCGCCACCTCCCAGCCCGGCTCTCCCTCTGCCCTGTTACCCCGCCCGTCCCCGCCGCATCTCCCCTGTCCAGCTGGGCGGGGACTGCTGTACGACTCTGTAAAGTCTGTGAGTCACTGCACAACCCATCAATCCAATTAAATGTCTTGAGCGAGCCGAGCAGGCGTTGCTGCCGCCCGCCGCCGCTCGCCCCGCCGCGGCCGCCCCTGCTCCGGCTTGCAGCGCCCCTCTGATCCATGGCTGTCTGTCTGTACTTGTTACGGTGTAACATCCTCCTCCTCCTCCTCCTTCTCCTCCTCCTCCTCCTCGGGAGCCGCTGCAACTTCCCCTCAGCCAGCCTCCTCCTCTGCTTAGGGACTGCAAAGGCATGGGATAGACCCAGAGCCGCTACCCTCTGTCTCCCCTCCAGCCCTCGCTCAATTTTCCTCCCTTTAAATTAAAGTCTGTTCCTCGCTCCTCGACGTTTTAGAGATTTATTGGTCGGTCTATTATTTCCCCTGATACTATTCTGCCTCCCTGGGACAGGGCTTGTAGGGGCCGGTGGGTTTATTTTAGGGAAGGGACGCTCTATCACCTCACCCCTCCGTTTCTCCTCCTCCCTTTTCGGCTGTGACTTGATTTCCCCACTCCTCTGCGCTCCCACCCCTCGAACTCACCGTCCTGCACTCGAGTGACGCACAGACACCCCCCGCCCACAGCCCAGACATCCCCTCCCTCGCTGCCATCCCGACCCGTCTCGGAGCTGGACCGGGTGCCGACTTCGCAGAAGGGTGAGTGCTGTGCTGGGTTGGGTGGGGAGGATCTGGAAAAATGTGGTGGCCGGTCCACTGTTGGGGAGGGCAGGGATCAGGCTGTGGGCTGGAGGTTCCCGGTCCGGCGTGGATTTAAGGTGGCGACTCCCTCCTTTCCTCCCTCCCTCACTCCCGTTTCCCCCGCCCCTCAACTCCTTATTCACCAGCCTTGCTGTATTTCTAGGTATTGCCAGACTTCCACCATCGGGGCATTATAAAGCTTATAAAACATTTGGTAATGGCATGCTTTCTGTCTTTAGGATGCTTAGTGAGCAGTGGTAGCCACCAATGTGATCTGATAGACTCTATCACCTGCAAAAAGCGTGAAACGGGCGATGGGTATATTTTCTTCTAATTCAAAGTTAAACTTTTATTCAATAAAGGCAAAGCAAAAGATATTTTTAATTCGAATGCGTGGCAATAGAGCAGCGTTAAAGAGGGAAAGACAGATACTGTCTAATGGCATTGCTTAGTGTTTTCATTTGAAAATAGTTTTATGGGTTCCCTATAGAAAAAATATCAAGTCCGTGTCAAAGGCTGTGAAGTCTTTGAACCTGTTGGAGGAAAGCGAGGTAAGATGGAAATCCAGCTTGACACTTCGTCTTTAGCTCACCTCTGTTCCAGGGAGGCATTACAACACAGAGTTTTAAATTTCTCAGTCACTGGACACAGTGGAGTATGTGAAGGATATGAAGAAATATGGATTATTTCTCTTTTGATATCCATCTTTTGTGTGCTTGATTGCTTGTTCAGCAATGTCATACTACAGAATTTTGTAAAATTTTAATTTGGTTTCTTGGTTGTCCATAGCTCAGAAGTACAAATACTTGTCCGTATATGCTTTATGAGGATGTTGCTGTATGCATCTTTTTTTTGAAATAAAAGGAAAAATTATGAGAAATAGTTGCTCAGAATTGGCTTCTGAGGTTGCTTTTTAGAATTCAGCTGTTTTAAAATGGTATTACTCTTTTTGAATCAAGTTCTGGGCTAGTTGTCCACAAGATTCAAATTAGGCCAAACCAAACATGTTTTGAAATATTAAAGTACGGGAAAGGCCTCTTAGTAGTTCATTCTCTCCTTCTCTTTCAGAGTAACCAGAATAAGTTGTTACTAAATTTAATTTTAAAGAATAGACTGTTCCTGTACTGAAATCTGCAAAGTTGCTACAGAAACATTTCTTTTTTAAAGAGCAGAAATGTGTTTATGATCAGCCCAAAGTAGTAAAGTTGAAAAGTGACTTAAATGTAAATACTGTCTTAAAGAAATGCTTGTCATAAGCCCCAAAACCTTCCAGAGTGTTTCAAGAAGACTTATACAAAGCCTTTTTGAATTGTTTAATAAATTTTATCATGTGACCTTTTTTATAAGATTGAATTATTGAAAGATCTCATAGCACAAGGGAGCCATCCTGCCAGAGTTTGAATCTTACCACCATCCCTCACTGGCTGTGTGACCTTGGGGATGTTTCTAACCCGGCCTTTGTGGGTTTTGTCCTGTGGATGGAAAGGATGACTTCTCAAGGGGTTGTTATAAGGTTGCAAGAAAGTGCATGTCACAGTGCACTCCATGTTAGCTGCCCCATCATCACCAGTAGTCTCAGAGAGGTATCTAGTGTAGTGGTTAAGAGTAAGACCTCATGCTGGCTCCTGCTTATAATCCCAGCACTTTGGGAGGCTGAGGTGGGAGAATGGCTTGAGCTCAGGAGTTTGAGACCAACCTGGTCAAGATGGTGAGATCCAGTCTCTACGAAATCGTTTTAAAAACAAAAAAAGTGGGGCCTCCAGAACCAGATTTCATAAGTTTAAGTCCTAGCTTTTCCTCATTATCTTTGTGACCTTGGCCAAGTCAGCCTGGATTCCTCATCTGTAAAATGGGAATAATAGCACCTACTTCATAGGGTTATTGTGATTGCACAGAATGAGTTAATGTATGCAAAGATCTTGAGTAGTTTTTGGTGCATCTTTGCAAGTTTAACTCTTATGTGCCTTGTATATTTTGAAATATGAATGACTGTATTTTTTAAAAGATTTTTTGTAAAGATAAAAATTATTGTTATCAATAAAATAAGCACAATTTTTATCAATATGCCTGATGTTTTATGGGATTTATACTTTTATTCTAGAGTTTGTATGACCCTTTAAGAAATACAGCTACTGGGCCAGGCACAATGGCTCATGCCTGTAATCCCAAGACTTAGGGAGGCTGAGGTGGGAAGAGTGTTTGAGCCCAGGAATTTGAGACCAGCCTGGGCAACACAGCGAAACTCCGTCTCTACAAAAGATACAAAAATTACCTGGATGTGGTGGCACATGATTGTAGTCCCAGCTGTTGAGCACTGGAGGTGGAAGCTGCAGTGAGCCGTGATTATGCCACTGCATGCACTCCAGCTTGGGTGACAGAGATGAGTTTCTTTTTTTTGAGACAGTCTCACTCTGTCACCCAGGTTGGAGTACAGTGGCACAATCTCGGCTCATTGCAACCTCCGCCTCCGGAATTCAAGTGATTCTCCTGCCTCAGCCTCCCAAGTAGCTGGGATTACAGGCACGTGCCACCATGCCCAGCTGATTTTTGTATTTTTAGTACAGAGGAGGTTTCACCATGTTGGCAAGGCTGGTCTTGAACTCCTGACCTCAAGTGATACACCTGCCTCAGCCTCCCAAAGTGCTGGGGTTACAGGCATGAGCCACCACGCCTGGCCAGACCCTGTTTCAAAAAAAAAAAAAAAAAAAAAAGGAAAAGAAATTTAGCCAATCCCCTTTCATTTAAACTTGCATAATAGAATGTACATACCTCTATTGTAAGTGTAATACATATCACACATTTGCTGTTATCTGTGACTTTCTCTCCTGTTAAACAGAAAACTCTTTGAGGGTAAGAATAGTATTTCATTTATAATTTAATCTCCAGTGCCCAGTACCTTGTATTTAAAGAAGCTTAATTAATGCCTGTGAAATTAATTAAAACTCTCATGTTTATAGTAGTTGAGTGACATTATTAAGTGCTATTGAAGAGAATGCTATTATTTGTATTATTGAATTGAATTTTCACTTTCTCAATTATTTTTGCAAATAGCGAATAAATGAGAGGAATTACAGTATAATTTACTTTTCATTATGGAACTTTTTTATTTTCAAGGTTAAACAGAAAATAGTCTGAAAAGTATGTCTCTCGTATCCTCCTTTGATACCTGACATGTCCAGTTTTTAATCATAAAGTCCTCTGACTCCCACACTTTCTGTCATTAGGTTGGATATTGTTAATAATTAATATGAATTATATGAATTAGATTTGGAATGTCTCAAAAATGGTATGATGTTATTATCTGCTACAGATTAATAATAATAAAGAGAATTCATCAGCCTAATCCTATGAAATTAAAATGGCACCATTTCCTTCAGGACCACATCCTTATTCTCTTTCCATTCAAGAGTGAAACTCCTTTTCTTGAGCAGTCTTAATAATAAATTAGCTATTGAAATAGCTGCACTAAATAGTGTGGCAGGAATCATAAAGGAAGTATATGTAATTAGTAAATAAAACACTTACACTTTAAACTTCACCATACGCTTAATAGGTGTTATTCAATTGGGGAATGTATTTTTTAAAATAAGCAAAGTTGATGGGGCCTACCACCTGCCTCATTTATAGAATCATTCTATTTTACTTGTCAATAAAATCCAGTCTAATTACTGAGTCATCTGAAGTTATAAAAAGCCAGAATTATGTTTCATTAGAGATCCTTAATAATAAAGTCTGAATACTAATCTACTCAGAATTGTTACAGTGTTCCATCACATTGTTAAAACTTTTCAAACACATATATGAAATATCTATTACAATGTGGGTAATTTTGTGTATATAAATCTTTGTTTAACCAAATCATCAGTTACCCAGTTTTGTTGAAAATACTACATTTTCGTTGGCTAAAACAATTAATTTAGAAAACTTGTCCTTTTTTTTTTGCTTTTATACATTTAAAGCAGCTAATCTAAAGTGAAACTTTAAAAATTAATAATTTATAAACACTTAGAAACCATACTTTGGTGTCTGGTATGCAAGATTGAAAGTCTCTTTATTTTTCACTTGACACATTTTAGCATGACATTTATTCCGTAGTTCACACATCTTTCTTTCAGCTTTTTTTTTTTTGTGAGGATGTTTGAGTATTTATTAGTATTTTACAGACATATACAATGTCTGCAGGTTTTGTTTAAAGACAGATGTTTGTTGTGTATAATTATTTGGAAAGAAGAGCAAGGAGGGGTCTAAGTAACCTTTGAGGCTTGTGATTTCTATCCTTGTCTTCTTATATTAGGAATATGGATAACTACCTATATACTTTATCAGTAATTAAAAGGAGAAGAAAATAATATATGCATTATCTTATGGCCTAAACTCAGAATTAAGGTCCATGAAGTTCTGTACTGAGTGATGCTACTGATTGGCATGTGACCTTGAGCATTACACTTAACCTCTACTGCTCTCCATGAGTGAAGGCAGTTACCCTTTGCTCACCCACAAGAGGAAGTTGTAGGGGTCAGTTGTAAGTGCTTTTTGAAAGCATTTGAGAAGGACACAATGCAAGCAAATACAAAGTAAACATTAGCATTTAGAAATGAATATTTGTTCATCATTATTTAAAAGTTGTGACCTTTCAGATTTTTTATCTAAAGGGCATTTTTCCTTTTAATTTTATATGTGAAGAGACTTCTTACTAGTATGTTCACAAAAATGTATATATGATACCTTTTAAAGAAGCAAGGAACTTTGGTTTAGCTGAATGGGGTTTTAAATGTTAACAATGAGTTTTTGGTACATTCTGAGTTATAGCAGATGTTGATATTTTTGAGAACAAACTTCAGGTATCTGAGAGGTAATACATTTTATTAAGTTAAAGTTTATAAAGCTTACACTTGCATTGCAGGAAAGCATGTTGAGACTTAGATTCCATTTAGCAGTCTATTCAAATAGAAAAATTAGTCATATTATTTACTTTTAAATTTCAAAAGAATTATCTGGCTATAGGACCCCTCTTGTTTTATTATTATTTTTGAGAAGAATGGAATCCCTGGAAAGGACCCTTCTTTAGATTCATTTATTTTTTTTAACCTTGAATGAAGTGAAATATGCATATTTCAGAATATAGAGGCTTGGAGGATTTAATTTATTTCAGCTAATTTTGTATTTAGGAAAGCTAGGGAACACATGTGGAAAGGCTGTATTTTAAGAAACTGGGTTTTTTCCCCCCTCTCTTGTCCCTAAAAATGAGTTATGAATTATTTAAAAAGTCAAAGACTTAGAGTTAGCATTATATGCAGTTTTATGTCTCTCTGATTATTAGCAGAATTATCACAACCTCATAATATTACTCACTTTTTTTTTGTTTTTTGAGATGAAGTCTCACTTTGTTGCCCAGGTTGGAGTGCAGTGGCGTGATCTCGGCTCGCTGCAACCTCCGCCTCCCGGATTCAAGTGATTCTCCTGCCTCAGCCTCCTGAGTAGCTGGGATTACAGGTGCATGCCACCATGCCTGGCTAATTTTTTGTATTTTTAGTAGAGATGGGGTTTCACTGTGTTCTCCAGGATGGTCTTGATCCGCTGACCTCATGATCCACATGCCTTGGCCTCCCAAAGTGCTGGGATTACAGGCGTAAGCCACCGCGCCTGGCCCTGATATTGCTAACTTTTTTAAGTAAAAATGAAATTCTAGTGTACTCAGAATAACAACTATTAAAAGAAGTAAGGCATGTAAAGAAATATTATTTCTTTGAACTGACGTTAAGAAGAGTGAATAATGATCCTCAAATGTGAGGTTTCTGAGCAGAAAGCAACTTCAAAAAACATATTGTCCTTACCATTCAGTATCCAACTGACTGAAACTTAGAATGATCAGTTTTCTTTTTGAATTTAAAGTTCACATTGATGTTTATAATGTGTTTGTGTTGATATCTATAACTCTTTGGTATTGAATATTTACCTTTAACATATTAAATGAAATGACCAAACTAGCCTACCTTTTATTTAAATTTCATCTATTTTTCACAACCTTCTTTTTGTTCTTACATTGTATTTCAGTTTTCTTAATATTTCCACGTTTGTCTTTTCCTTTTATGCAGTATCTTTTTTTATTTTACTCTATCCTCTGTCTTCCTCTCAAGAATCATAGGAATTCTTTTTCCTTGATCATAGCAGGTTTTTTCCGTTAGCTCCCTTTGCATTTGCCTCTATATAAGGTATGGAGTAGGGGTTGTTATTTATTTTAGTCTGCTTTATGAGGCTAATGGAAAGACCTTCTCTATAGAACATTTGCTTTGCCTTGTTTCGGAAGATCAGCTCTCTGATCATCTTATCTACACAAACTTAGGGGACCACATCATAAACCTAAGACCAAGTTTTAGCTTGTGTGAGGTGGTAACAAAGGAAAACTGTAACATGTTTATTATTTACTGATTTTCTATTAATCTATTTTATGTGGAGGAGCCCACAGATTTTTTTCTGTTCACATCATCTTGAAATGTCTTGTCCAAGCTTTTTTTTTTTTTTTTTTTTCCCTGCATGTCTGGTGCCCTGGTGAGTTTTGGAGGCTGTTTCTGCCATGATCATTGCCACCTGACCACGACGAGGAGGGTGGCTAGCCCGAGAACATCACATTAGCCGGGATGAGCAGATCTTTTGTTTTGTTTTGTTTTTTTGTTGTTAGCTCCTTAAAACCAGGCAGAACATCAGACCATGTCAACTGTGAGATTTTCCAAGGTTCACCATTGTGGAATTATTAATGGTCCTTAGTGAAGTAACCATCAGCTTCATTAGCTTCCATGGTTTCAACTCAAATAGAATGTATCCCTTTGAGTTAACTTTAGTTTTGATTTTAAGAGTTCTTATCCAGAAAATCAGAGTTTAAAAATAAATATGTATTTTTAAACATTAAAGATTTACATAAAAATCCTATAAGTAAAAAAGTTTTTCTAAGGACCAAACTTCATTGATCTGGAGAAAATATTTAATAGTTTCTCAAAATATCTGATATTATTCAGACATCAGTAGTAAAAAAGCTTTAAATTTGATTAAACAAAAATAAATCCTTTTGATTTCAAAAGCAAAGTCTATTTTTACTTTTTATTTAAACAATTTGAATACAAAATTAGATAAACTGAGTTTTGGAGTTGATTAAATAAGAGATTTCCCAGAAATGGTACTTTATAAAATATATGTCTCATGGAAGAAGTTTGATCTTTTTTATACAGATGCATCCTATTTTTGGCTTCTATTCATTTACTCATGCAGTTAATTTAACAGATATTTATTGAGCACTTACTATGGGTCAGCTACTCTTGGTAAACACGTATGATATTGTGGGGAAGAAGAGGGATGAATATGCCTGCCCTTATGGAAGTGCCAAACTATTTTGGGGGTGTTTACAACTTGTTATCTATTATTTGGTGTAGTTATAATTAAGCATTATACAATAATGACCTGAAAAAAGTAAGGATTCTTTAAATGGATTTTACGCCTGCTGACTTGGTGTAAAAGAAACCCTAAATCCTAAAACCAAAATTCCACTTAAGTGGACAATTTTTATTTGAATTTGAGTTGAAATATTAAAAAACAATAATGTCAGTAGTTTCCAACAGAAACCATGAATCATCCTCATTTCTGAACTCTGGAAAACCTTACAGTGGACAGAGTCTGAAATTTCTCTTAGGTTTTCTTTACACTTTTAAGTTGTTTTCACCTATTGCTTTGTTTTTTTTTTGTAACAGAGCCTGAGAAAAAGGATAACACTGAAAATTGCACAATGGAAATGGAGTCATCTCTGCTATATTGCACAATTAACAAGAAAATTTTAAGTTTTCCTTGTCTTGAGAAATTACTATACATTAAGAACTAGTTTTTTGTTTCTATGATTGTACTATGTAATTTCCTTAACAAACAAACAAATAAAATCCTTAGGGTTTATTTCCACCTCGAATATTAAAGTAGATATACCTAAGTATCTATGCAGTACAAGTAGCATTAATATAGTATAATATATATTGATTTTCATTAATTGTTTTATTTTTATTCATAAATATTTAATACGTGTCCTAAGTGCTTGGGGTATCAGAGGCTGATAATAAGAAATGTCATCTGCCTATAATGGTGTTCACAGTCTAGTTAGAGACGAAAGAACCCCACATGAAAATTAAATCATTTATATTAGGCAATATGTGATTTAGCTTAGTGGAAAGTCTAGTGTAGGCCACTACAGTAAGCCTAATCTTGCATCAAGTGAACTTACCATCTAGAAGAAGTTCTAGGTGGCCTTCCTGGGAATCCATCCTTCCTTTTAAGTCTGGGCAAAGATGGTTAGCAGGCTTTCTTTTTGTCCTTGGACACCTACGGGTAGAATAGTCTCTGCACTAGCTGTTGTAGTGGCTCAGCAAGAGAGGGAGGAAGAGGGAATGGAGCACACGTTCTACCCATTTATTACATTCACAAGCTATCACCTTTGGAAGCAAAAATTGCACCTGAGAATAGAATATATGGACACAGCATGGATGTATTTTAGGTTCTTGAGAATAAAAATTATTCAAGACTGGGCACAGTAGCTCACGCTTATAATCCTAGTGCTTTGGGAGGCTGAGTTGAGAAGATTGCTTGAGGCTAGGAGTACGAGACCAGCCTGGGCAACATAGTAAGACCCCTGTCTTTGCACACAAAAAAATTAGCTATAGGTGGTAGTGCACACCTGTGGTCCTAGCTAGCTACTTGGAGGGGCTGAGACAGAAGGACGGCTTGAGCCCAAGAGGTTAAGGCTGCAGTGAGTTATAACTGAGCCACTGCACTCAAGCCTAGGCAACAGAGTAAGACACTGTTTAAAAAAAAATTATTTCAAAGCTTTGTGAAGCCTGATACATCAATATGGGCCCCGTGGACAAGGGGAGTTCCCTGAAAATGGAAGAATCACTGGAAGGGGAGTTAGTTAAAACGTGGAGTTGGAAGCTTTTGACAGTTACTAAAGACACTTCCTCGGTTTTCCCTAGAGTAGCCCTGCCTACAAGATGGGTGTCCTCCAGGCCTAATATGACAAATTTAGGAATTTTGCATATATTGCTATGATTTATAGATATAATCTCTCTAAATTGTTTTGCTTTGGAATTAGCTGAAGTTCCTGATGTGTGTGTGTGTGTTTGTTTAAATTCTCAAATGCTATGTGTGACTGTGGCTTTTGTTTTCATTTTCTTGGATATTTGAAAATATTAAGCATCTCTTTGTTTTTATAGTGCAGGTGTTTGTTTATTTGGAGCTAAATCTAAGACAGGATAATGCAATGTATGCTTGCCTCTTAGATTTAAATTAGGGGAAAAAGGCCAGGCACGGTGGCTCATGGCTGTAATCCCAACACTTTGGGAGGCTGAGGAGGGCAGATCACCTGAGGTCAGGAGTTCGAGATCAGCCTGACCAACATGGTGAAACTGCATCTCTACTAAAAATACAAAAATTAGCTGGGTGTGCTAGTGGGCGCCTGTAATACCAACTACTCAGGAGGCTGAGGCAGGAGAATTGCTTGAATCCAGGAGGTAGAGGTTGCAGTGAGCCGAGATCATGCCACTACACTCCAGCCTGGGAGACAGAGCAAAACGCCGTCTCAAAAAATAAATAAATAAATAAATAAAAATAAATAAATTAGGGGAAAAAAAATCCCCAAAGCCTCAGTGTTTATCTGTTAATAAAAGTATCTGGACCCTTATGTGGATACTTTCTTTTTCTTTTTTTTAAAGATAACCTGTATGAAGAGTTTCTTTTCCTGAAAACTGTTTTTCCTAGAACCATCACTCAATCTATATGATTCAAAAAGCCACTAAAGGTAGTTATGTTAATTATCTAGAAAGTCGTGATGGTTTTGAGGGTGTATACATATGTCACAACTTACTAAATTGTACATTTTAAATACATGCGCTTATCATATATTAATAACACTTTTTAAAAAGCCACCCAGATTGTAAGGTATATTATCAAGATAAAATACGTGTTGTAAGAATTACATTTTTTAAGTTTGTTATTTATTTTTTATTTCTTTATTTCATCCACCCTTTATTCACCTATATCTCATACCCCAGACACACATATTTCAAGTAAGAAAGACAAGTAGAATTAAGGAGGCCTTTGTGCCTGTTGAAATTTAGGTATAGGACCTTAGAGAGCTTTTTACCGTATGTAAGACTCACTAGAGTATCTTTAAGTAATTTGCACAAATTTGAATGTGGAGAATTGGAGTTGTGTATTCTTCAAGGAATCCTTTTCTTATAGTTTAACAGATTATGACTCATCTTTGGCAAGGAGTAAAGAGCATGATTTTAGTGAGGCTCTTTCCTCCCCTTTTCTTTCTTTCTTTTTTTTTTTTAGAAGAGGTTAAATGGCTTAATGCTTTTTAAATATTCCTTTTTCTCCCCCGCATGTTATACATTAAATTTTGGCATGTTGGGCCATAGACTCTACGAATAGATTTGTTTAGGGAAGAACTAGGTTTGTTCCAGTATTCTTGCTTCTATGGTCTTGAGCACAGTACAGATGCCTTAATATAAGTTTGTTAATTGGTGGTTTAATTTTAATTGAATATTCCTTATGTTATCCAGTATATATATCAGGTAAACTTCTGTATGTATAATATCAGAATTGTTTTGTTTTTTTTTTTGAGACAAGGTCTTGCTCTATCACCCAGGCTGGAATGCAGTGGTATGATCACTGCCCACTGTAGACTCAACCTCCCAGTCTCAAGCAATCCTCCCACCTCAGCCTCTAGAGTAGCTGGGACTACAGGTGTACACCATCACTCCTGGATAACTTTTAATTTTTACTTTTTTTGAGATGTTTCGCTCTTGTTGCCCAGGCTGGAGTGCAATGGCACTATCTTGGCTCACTCCAACCTCCGCCTCCCAGGATCAAGTGATTCTCCTTCCTTGACCGCCTGAGTAGCTGGGGTTACAGGTGCCCACCACCACACCTGGCTAATTTTTCGTATTTTTAGAAGAGATGAGGTTTTACCATGTTGGCCAGGCTGGTCTTGAACTCCTGACCTTCAGGTTATCCACCCGCCTTGGCCTCCCAAAGTGCCGAGATTACAGGGGTAAGCCACCATGCCCAGTCAATTTTTAATTTTTTTTGTAGAGATGGAATCTTACCATGTTGTTCCAGCTGGTCTTGAACACCTGGTCTGAAGCAATCCTCTTGCCTCAGCCTCTCAGAATGCTGGGATTACAGATATGAATCACAGTGCCAGCCTGAAGCTTCTTTATTGTTGGATTTAATGCATATGTTAAATTTAGAACATTGGCATATTTTCATGAATTAAAAAAAATAGTCTAGAGAAGTGATCAGAGTTGTGTTTCTGGGGTTGGGGCTATCAGGGTATTAATGAGTGATTTGGAAGCTCTAGCTCTTTCTACAACACTAGTAGGACATAACCCAGAGGAGAGGCCCTGGGTTATTGTAATGTAGAGCCACACCATGCTCTAGGATGCTGTCTCTCATACCATATTCCCCCATACCCAAGCTTTCTATTGTAGAACTTTTCAGACATGTCGAAAACCTAACAGAATAATTCAACAAACACCCATATTCTCCCTACCCAGATTCAGTAGTTATTAACTTTATGAGTCTGTGCCTCTTTCTCTGAATGAATACTTTTTTCCTGTACCATGTGAAGTTAAGTTTCAGGCATCACGAGTCCTTACCATTAAACGCTTCAAAATATATGTTCTGAGAATAAGAACATTTTCCTACATAACCACAATAGCATTATCACACCTAGGAAAATTGGTAATAACTTGGAATGCTTTTAAAAAATTCAGTTCATTAAAGGCATATGAATTTATATTCTACTAAAAATTAAATGCATATAAAGTGAGAAGTTTCATAGAATGTGGAATTCTGGAAATTTCTGGTAAAGATACGCATTTCTTCTCTGTGTTTGCAAGTAAGGCCATTACTTCAAACATTTTTGTGAGGTAAACACATTTTCTATGTTTGGTGAAGTAAAATCTTTCTAACTCTCCCATTGCATGATCATAGCCATGAGAAGAAAGAAACATTCTCAAAGATCATGTCACAGTGTGGTTTAGAGGAAAAAGCTCAGTTTTGAGTCATAAGGAACAGTGTTGGTTCAAATAGTTGCTCTGCCACTTCACTGCAGGTGACCTTGCAGTGAAGTTCTTGTATCAGTTAAGATGCTTTTAGAAACTGCCCTCAAGCTCACTGGAATTGTCAGGAAATGTGTTTTCAGAAAAAATTCAGAGGCAGGGCAGGCTTCAGGGTTGGTCAGTTCTGTAGCTCAGGTTACGTGTCTTTCTGCTGTGCCAGGCTTCTTGTTGGCTCTGACTTTGTTTCGGCTCCTTCCTCCAGTTGGTTTATAGCCATACATTACCATATTCAGAAGTCAGAAACCTCTCCACAGGGATGGGCTGTCAGTTTTCCTGTCTGATAGAGCATCTCTGCTCACTTCTGGACAAGTAACTGTCTTCAGAGAGCATTCTGCCCTGGATGGCTTGGACTAACCTGTAACCCTGCCCCTAGAGCCAGGATGGGGTTCACTTAGGGAGAGGAAGGGAGGAATGAATGTTCGGTGTGTCTCTAAGACTCCATTTTCTTTGCTGTAAAATAGTAACAGTGGTATCTACCTCTATGCATATTACTTGATATAAAATAAGTAAAGCAACAAACACAAAGCTGATATTTAATAAATGTTCATTCCTGGCCAGGTGCGGTAGCTCATGCTTGTAATCCCAGCATTTTGGGAGGCTGAGGTGGGTGGATCATGAGGTCAGGAATTCAAGACCAGCCTGTCCAATATGGTGAAACCCCATTTCTACTAAAAAATACAAAAATTAGCTGGGTATGGTGGTGCACACCTGTAGTCTCAGCTACTTCGGAGGTTGAGGCAGGAGAATCGCTTGAACCTGGGAAGTGAAGGTTGTGGTGAACTGAGATGGTGCCACTGCACTCCAGCCTGGGTGATAGAGTGAGACTCCATCTCAAAAAAAATTAAAATAAAATAAATGTTAATTCCTATTCTTTCTTCTCTCCTTTCAATCTTATCTAAAATCCCATTTTCCTTTGATGCTGCCACACTCCATACTAGTGAGCATTTGTAAGTGACTCTCCCTTGGCTGCTCTCATACCTGACCTATCACCTCACTGTCTAGGGCATAGCATTTTATGTGAGCTTTGCAAATTGGTCAGACCTTCCATTAACCCATCTTGCCCATCTTATTTTTTTCTCATATATTTCTTTTAAATTTATTCCATAAGATATACCTAGAAACATCTTCTATATCTCAACCTCACTTGATATTTTTCCAAAGCCAAGGAAGGGAAATTGTTAACAATGTGGACAAGGCCAGGCATGGCAGCATGCACCTGCATTCCCAGCTACTCTGGAGGCTCAGGTAGGAGGATCACTTGAGTCCAGGAGTGCAAGATCAGCTTGGGCAACATAGCAAGACCCCACATTTAAAAAATGACACTTAAAAAAACAGTGTGTTGTACATATTTATCAAATGTGAAGAAAAATGTCTTCAGCTTTACTATTCATAAAAACAGAGTTGAAATAGATTTCCCTTTTTATGAAAAGAAAACCATGATGACCCATGAAAAGGTCAGCAAAATAAAGTGCTATTTGAAATATAATATCTTGTTTGTCCAGGATAGACCAGGTCTTTGGTATTTCAGGAAAATCCAGACTCACCACAGTAGTTTAGCTGCTCCAGTTTCACCAGAACTTCCTTTTTAAAAAAAATTGTGTCTAAGCCGAGCACAGTGGCTCATGCCTGTAATCCCAGCACTTTGGAAGGCCAAGGCAGGCGGATCATGAGGTCAGGAGTTTGAGACCAGCCTGGCCAACATGGTGAAACCTTGTTTCTACTGAAAATACAAAAATTAGCCAGGTGTGGTGGTGGGTGCCAGCAGTCCCAGCTACTCGGGAGGCTGAGGCAGGAGAATTGCTTGAACCTGGGAGGTGGAGGTTGCAGTGAGCTGAGATCACGCCACTACACTCCAGCCTGGGTGACAGAGTAAGTCTCTCTCAAAAAAAAAATTGTGTCTAATTTACCAATAAATCTTTTTTGGATTCTTTTGTCTTGAACCCTCTCATACCTACTGCAAGAGAGAGTCATCTTCCAAGATGTGTTTTCCAATACTGTATGTGAGAACAATAGAGGGTCTTTGTTCAGGCATGCCCTGTTCAAAATAGAAAAGGATTGTCATATTTTTCCCCCAGGAGATTTCTAAAGCACTTCTGAAACACCTGTAATGTCCTGCAAAATTGCCACAACCCAATTACATGGGATGTATTTCTCTTTTGAATTTTCTTCCAAAATGACAGAATCACTCTTAAACGAAAGTTATTGATCCCTGTTGACCCCTGTGAGTAGAACGTTTAACTCTGCCACCCTCCATGGCAAGAGTATAGAAGAAGGGTGAAAAGTCTGGTATCTCGCTTGACTTGGAAGATGCTGAACCCTGGCTTGTCCCTCTCTGTTACGTTTTTTTCAGTGTATTTAATTTTTAGATTTAGTGTTGAGGTAGCTATTGATCTTTTAGGCTCTGTGAATACTGAAAATACTCAGATTTTGAATGGTTCCATCCATAATTGAGAGCTTCTGCTGGTATGAATCTTTTCAGCCAGAGAGATGTTTTTTAAAGGAACTCCTTAAGTATGTGTTGATGTTTCTTACATATCTCAAATTAGGTTTTGTTATTGTAATGCTGCAAAATGAAAGCAAAACTCGGAGATAAATTATAATTTTATTAAAGAAGCAAGAGAAGGGACATTGTGGCTATAATTTTGGTTAAAAGTGCTGAGTTTTGAGAATAAAAAATTTGAAATTCATATTGCATTCCTTAAAGTGCTATTGGTCATTTTTAAGGAGGATGAAATATGATTATAACTTATGAAGCTTGGTTTCACGTGAGCACATTTTAAATGTTAGTGCCTTGCAGAAAAGTTTTGTGGACAAGATTCCTTTTGCTGTGTAACAAATGGTTTTACTGTTTAGCCAAGGTTTGCTACTAATGGCTCAGAGACAAATGAAAAGTGAAATGGCTGTTGTCTCCCCTCTGATAGCTTGATTTTATTTTTATTTCCGCTACTCAGTGTTAGAAAAAGAAAGCCAAGATCAGGATCCAAAAGCTCAAACAAACTAACATTTAGTTTCCCAACTAGAATAAGACTGGCCTTGCTGTGATGTGAAAGTCTTGTATGGGAAAACATTTATTCATGGCTGCGCAGTTGAGCATAGTGATTGGTGGATCAGGGTGTACTCTTGTCTCCAGACAATCAAGCAGGTAAAAACCAGTCGAGACTAAGAAGTTGGACTAACTCAATTTCTCTTTTTCCTCTCTGTTGAGAAATGTTTTAACTGTGTTTCTTGCCCCTACTTCTTGCTCTACCTGAAAGAATGGAACAAAAGTCTAAGTAACAGTGGATTGGAAAGCAATGGAGAGTCCAGAGTGTATTATCTGCCACTTATTACTGAGGGTATATACTCCAATGATAGAGCAATCGCTAGAGCTTTGTCTTTGTGTATGCTTCTTTCTTGATTCTGTCATTCCTGTGTACAGTCTTGGAGCTTCTTGTGGGCAAGATCTACAACTTCAAGTTGCATGCAATGGATTCTAAGGGCAAACTGCCATAGTTCCAAGTCATTTATTGTTTTCGTTTTTCTCGAGGAATTCTTTTCCTGATGGAAAACTGCAGCATGACCAGTGAAAAATTGTTGACCAGCTAAGGAAAATGTATTCACAATAGTTTTTAAAAGCTATTTGGAAAAGAGGTTATACTTGGAGAAAATTTGTCTGTACTTTGGCAAAGTCCCTAGACATAAGCTTTACTGTGTACCAGGTCATGGATCCATCTTTCCTACCTAAGCGTGAATCCTTGTGGTACAAAGACACTCTTGTCTTCTCAACACTGTTGTGTTCCACGGCCACTAATTTCACATCATCACTAGTGTAGTGACTACTGAATGGTATAAGTACACTAGATTGACATGGGTCATGAATATTTGGTTTTATTGGCAGTAATTATGCATCTTAAGAACAATATGGTAAAAATGGAAACATTTTCCATGTGGGCTAATTTAGGATTATTAATAGAATTGTAAAGGCATTTGACCACTTTTTTTTCTGTTTTGTTCTGATATGATGATTGGACAGGGAGTTGGACAAAGAAACATTGCGTAAAAGGGGTCACTTTCATGATGGAGGAGAGGTGCTTGTTGCTACTACTTTTTGTTTGTCTATGCAATCTGCAAATCAGTTCGTATGGCCTCTGACAACTGTTCTGGTGAGCTAGCTTCGTGTATTTTGGAGGAACTGTGACTTCTATTATTGAATAATTATGTGAATAGGAGTTTTTAAAAAATGGATTTTCTGTTTCCTAAAATAGAGGCCTTTTCTCTAAGATTATTTTGCTTCACTTTATGTTAGTTATTTGTGCACTTTTTGATGTTGTTGGTATGAGAATTACTCTTTTACATTGTTTTTCAATCCAAGTTGTTGACGTTCCAGCTAGCAGTATCCCTGCCTCTTACCTTAGGAATACAAAATGAGATGCACTTTGGAATACTTAAATCTTAATTTTTGAATGCTAGATGTAGGTATCAGTTCAAACTAATTACACCATTATATGAAGAGGGGGAAAATAGGCATTTTTATGACTAGGAAAAAGTTGTTGGCAAAGAAAAGTTCTGTTTTGTTCAGTCAGTTACTGAAATGGAAATTTTATTGGGTGTGTCTTTGAGGCTAAAATGATTCAGTGCTTGCAGTCACCTATGAGCATTCGTGTAGTGGGTTCTTGGAACCCTTTGTGCTCCTGGAGAGGCAGTTTATGTAGCAAATGTGTAATGAGCAAGTGTATTATGACTTTCCTAGCTAGCATACCATCGAGCACGTGATGTTTTGGTGTACTGGAGTGCAGCAAGCAGTTAAGCCATGGGGTGTCAAGTGGAAGCCCAGGTACTTGGTCAACCCAGTTATAAATTTCTATTCTTCACATGTCGTTCTATTTTCTCTGTGTGCATTATAATTGCTTTTAGTGATCCTGTCAGTTTATTTTTATTTGTTTTATTTTTGAAAGAAAGAAAAAGAGAGGAAAGAAAGTGAGAGTGAAAGAAAGAAAAAAAAATGTAAGAGAGAAAGAAAGAGGAAGAGAAAGAGGGAGAGAGAACGGGATTCTTGTTCTATTGCCCAGGCTAGAATGCAGTCTAA
>CAUYLG010051003.1:0-13440 GCA_963573385.1 Cacajao melanocephalus | reverse complement strand
TTGGAATGGCTGATACTGGCTGTTCTTTTCTATGTGTAGTGCTTCTTTCAGAAGCTCTTGTAAAGCAGGCCTGGTGGTGATGAAATCTCTGAGTTCTTGCTTGTTGTCAAAAAATTTTATTTTTCCTTCACTTATGAAGCTTAGTTTGGCTGGATATGAAATTCTAGGTCGAAAGTTCTTTTCTTTAAAGATGTTGAATGTTGTCCCCCACTCTCTTCTGGCTTGTAGGGTTTCTGCTGAGAGATCTGCTGTGAGTCTGATGGGCTTCCCTTTGTGGGTAACGTAACCCTTCTCTCTGGCTGCCCTTGGCATTTTCTCCTTCATTTTAACCCCGGTGAATCTGGCGATTTTGTGCCTTGGGGTTGCTCTTCTTGAGGAATTTCTTTGTGGTGTTCTCTGTATTTCCTGGACTTGAATGTTGGCCTGCCTTGCTAGGTTGGGGAAGTTTTCCTGGATAATATCCTGAAGAGTATTTTCCAGCTTGGATTCATTCTCTCCATCACATTCAGGGACACCTATGAAACGCAGATTAAGTCTTTTCACACAGTCCCATATGTCTTGGAGACTTTGTTCATTCCTTGTTACCCTTTTTTCTCTAATCTTGCCTTCTCATTTGATTTCATTGAGTTCATCTTCGACCTGATATCCTTTCTTCTGCTTGGTCAATTTGGCTGTTGAAACTTGTGCATGCTTCGCGAAATTCTCGTGTTGTGTTTTTCAGCTCCATCAGTTCATTTATATTCCTCTCTAAGTTGTCCATTTTCGTTAGCATTTCGTTAAATCTTCTTTCAAGGTTCTTAGTTTCTTTGCATTGGGTTGGTACATGTTCTTTTAGCTCACAGAATTTTCTTGTTATCTACCTTCTGAAGCCTGATTCTGTCAGTTCATCGCACTCATTCTCCGTCATGCCTTGTTCTCTTGCTGATGAATAGCTGCGATCCCCTGTAGGAGGAGAGGCATTCTGATTTCGGGTGTTTTCAGCCTTTTTGCACTGGTTTCTTCCCATTTTTGTGGATTTATCCACCTGTCGTCTTTGTAATTGCCGACATTCAGATTGGGTCTGAGTGGACGTCTGGCTTGTTGGTGATGAAGTTTTTTCTGTTTCTTAGTTTTCCTTCCGCAGACGCCCTTTCCCCCGCAGAGCTATGCCTTCCCAGGTTCAGCTGTGCTTACTGTGAAACTCTCAGTCCTCAGAGCTTCCAATTGCTGTTCTTGTGGGGATGGTACCTGCTGAGCCCAAATCAAAGGGCATCCAGTCACGTATACTCCGCACTGAGAAGTGCCGTGCCAGGGCACCGGCAATACAGCCCTGCCGGCCTAAAAAGTCGCGCTGGCGACCTGTGTGTCTACTCCGCTGGGAATCTCCCAGTCTGTGGGCAAGAAAAATTCGTATGAAAGTGCGGCGTCCACTCACTCTCTGAGCTTTCACTGGGAGCTACAATCCTGAGGTGTTGTTAATTGGCAATCTTGGATCTCTCTCCAAAAAATAGTCGTTACTGATTCTTTCTATTTATGAGCATGGGAAGTTTTTCCATTTGTTTGTGTTTGCTTTTCAATTAGAATGCTTCCACTATTTGCTCTTTGGTATGATATTGGCTGTGAGTTTGTTATACATAGTTCTTATTATTTTGAGATATGTTCTATCAATACCTGGTTTATTGAGAGTTTTAGCATGAAGGAGTGTTAACTACTATTGAAAGCTCTTTCTGCATCCGCTGAGATAATCATGTAGGTTTTGTCATTGGTTCTGTTTATGTGGTGGATTACATTCATTGATTTGAGTATTTTGAAACAGCTTTGTATCCCATGTGTGAAGCCAACTTGATTATGGTAGATAAGATTTTTGATGTGCTGCTGGATTTAATTTGCCAGTATTTTATTGAGAATATTCACATCAATGTTCATCAGGGATGTTGGCCTGAAATTTTCCATTTTTGTTTGTCTCTGCCAGGCTTTGGTATCAGGATGATGCTGGCTTTATAAAATGAGCTAGGGAGGAATTCCTCCTTTTTTATTATTTGGAATAGTTTCAGAAGGAATGGTACCATCTCTTCTTTGTAACTCTGGAACAATTTGGTTGTTAATCTATCTGGTCCTGGACTTTATTTTGTGGGTAGGCTATTAATTACTGCCTCAATTTCGGGACTTGTTATTGGTCTTTTTAGGGATTTAACTTCTTCTTGGCTTAGTCTTGGGAGGGACATCTTCACTCTTTTGTGCTCTCTTCAACTCACATGAACACTTCCTTCTTCAATGTCCACAGGAGAAAAAGTGTCTAGAAAAAGTGGGCTAGCAAGATGGAGTTTGATGTAGCATAAAGTAAACATAGAGTTTATATCTCATAGTACTGGGTTCATTCAGTGGAAGAGGACTACACAAGAAAGTACACACTAGAAAGTGATGATTTTGGGGGGACATTTTAAAGTCTGTCCAGTCCAGGTGGTGGCTAGCAATGTATTAGACAATAGGAAATTATAAACCACGATGAGTGTTTTCCATTTATACACAGCAGAAAATTACAATAGAAAACATTGGAAGAGTAGCAACTTTGCACAAGATGTAACATTTACTGTCATACCTGAAAAATGATCAGGTATTTAAACATTGCAAGGGTCTGTGATGAAGGTACAGGATTATTTACAGGCAGAACAGTTGTCTAGGTCCTTCTTCCATATTAACAATTGTATTCCTCTGTTTTTATGCTGCTGATAAAGACAGACCAGCAGCATGAAACTGGATAATTTATAAAGAAAAAGAGGTTAAGTGAACTTCCTGTTCCACATAGTGTGACCGGCCTCATAATCATGATGGAAGGCAAAAGATAACTCACATAGAACTCACAATCAATTTTTACAACAGTCCTATCACTTTCACTTTACAAATTACAATACTGAGGGCCAGTGAATATAGAAAGTTTCCCAGACCACCCAGGTGAAAGTTGGCCAAGCTAAAATCCACGAGATTCCAGGATACCTTCATGACTTTCATTTATTCTCTTCCAGAATATCAGGCTATGCTCAGGACAATGCTCTCAAAGACAATCTTCCAAGATTGAGTTTGAATTTGTCCACCATATAGCCTTCAACTGCATTTCCAAGCTCTCGGCATGGTTCAAATTCATCTTCTTTACTACATACATCTTATGTTACTTGCTGTTCCTTTGTACGTGGGGCACTTAAACTTTCCAAATCAGTAAACTTCTTTCAATCAATTGTTGCAGGTTGCATTCACAACACATTTCCATTTCTCTTAAATCAATCTTTATTATCTCCTTCAAAATCTTTTGTGAGTTACACTGGAGGTCAAAGGACCCTCTCATTAAAAGGAAGCAAAGACCAATATAGCAAAGTCATCCCTTAAGCCATTCACAGGGATTATTGGAATTATTTCTCCTTATCATACCAGCTTAAAGCATTCACTGGGGAGGTAAATGTTTCTTCACTTTCCTTACTCTTAACTCATCATTTCTAGTAGACTACAGTCCAACTCAGATTCTATAGCGGAACTCAAAACCTAGAATTTAGCAATGAAATTACACTCCCTGGTCATAAAGCCTTCTCCCAAATCAGGAAAACTCAATGGAAATTTTGCTGGATATAACATGTAGACCCTCATCCAAGTATGAAAAATATATAGTCCTTGACACGGCTAGTAACTGGAATATTAACATTTTTCTCTTTAACTTGAAAAGGATTTAAAAATATATGCATATTGTTTATATAAGTATTTAGATATCCTCACATGTATCATTATGTTTATATTTACTTATATCTATACCTTTGTGTGAATATGCAAAACTATGCTTTCCTGTATCATCTGATCATGGAGAACCATAGGCTTCTGTTGAATTGTATTCTTGCCACTCAATGGTAACTTTTTGATATACTCTTTACCTTTGTACAGTGATGCTAAGAAGGTTCTTTCAATATCTTACTGATTTTGCCTCTATAATTTTATTTCTTAAATGGTAGGAAATGAAACAACTAGCATGCTACTACTATAATATGAAATGGCTCTCAAAAAGTCAATTAGATTGAAGCAAAACTGAAAATCATTCCGTGAATTGTAGACTCTCTACATTATTGGGCTTAAGCCCACCACTGCTCTTTTGAAGAAAACGAGCAAAAGTAAATAGCAAATATGAAATGCTGGAATAGTGTCATCAATGACTTTTTTTCTGAAAGGAATAATTTCGTATACATTTTTATCTTATAAATCTAAAACTCCGTTGTTAGTGGGTAAGCTGTTGTTTGATTATGTCCTATCCTACTTAACATTGTTTTTTATGAATGTATTGTGAGAAATGGCTGCCCATCTTAGTTAAAGGCATATTCATAACATGTGTACTATATTCATCTACTGGTAAATTCCTAGGGCTTAAAGAAAGTAAAATTTGTTGTGTCCATTTATTTTTAAAAATGAAATAAATATAAATAAAAAATAGAACTTAAGTGTTTTTCTATGATGTGAAACTGTATTCATTCACTTTCATACTGCTATAAAGAAATACCAAAAGCTGAGTAGTTTATAAAGAAAAGGAGGTTCAATGGATTCACAGTTCCAGGTGGCTAGGGAGTCCTCATATCATAGTGGAAGGAGAATGAGAAGCAAAGTCACATTTTACATGGCAGCAGGCAAGACAACATGTGCAGCGGAATGGCCCTTTATAAAACCATCAGATCTCATGAAACTTACTCACTATCACAAGAACAGCACAGGAAAAACCCACCAATGATTCAATTACCTCTAACTGGGTCCCTTCCACAACACAGGGATTATTGGAGCTATTATTCAGATGAGATTTGGGTGAGGAAACAACCAAACAGTATCAAACACTTTTGTGTGATTAAAAAAAAAAAACAACAGCATTTCCCTCTCATTTTTACCCTTGTTCTTGTTTATTTTCTTCATGGGAGATTTAACGATTTGAGCTAACTTTAATTCTTTGTAACAACAATATTTGCTTCTTTTCTACTTTGTCAGTATGAAGTATTACAAAAATAAAAATGTTCCTGTTTGAGATATGTATAGTAGCAGGAAAATAGTTGTGTTTTTTTGTTTGTTTGTTTGTTTGTTTATCATGTTTGCCACATTTTGACACTCAATTTTAATTGGATGCATTATATTCCTGAATTGTCAAGGACCCTCACTTCAGGTAAATTAAATCTGCCATCTCACTGCTTAAATATCTTCTTTTCTTTTGGATACAGTTCTTGCTCTGTTGCCTAGGCTGAAGTGCAGTGTTGTGGTCATAGTTTACAGCAACCTAAACCTCCTGGGCTGAAGTAATTCTCTTGCCAAAGTCTCTATAGTAAAGGGCACCACAGGAGCACACTGAGATGCCTGGCTTATTAAAAAAAAAATTTTTTTTCAGAGAAGGGGTCTTGATATGTTGCTCAGTCTGGTCTCAAACTCGGCTCAAGCCATCCACCCGCCTTGGCCTCCCAAATTGCTAGGATTACAGGTGTGAGCCACATTGTCTGGTTTTTAAGTTTATTCTTGTTAAATGATTTTGACATTTGCCTTTCTATAAAAATTCCCTAAAACACTCTCCCCCTTCCGCATTGGCATCCTAAGATTTCTTGGGTAAAGAGAACACTTCTGCTAGAAGAGAAAATGAGACTACTGTAGTTCTATAGACATTTTTTTTTTTTGAGATGTAGTCTTGTTCAGTCACCCAGACTGGAGTGCAGTGGCATGATCTTGGCTCATTGCAACCTCTGCCTCCTGGGTTCAAGTGATTCTCCTCCCTTAGCCTCCTGAGTAGCTGGGATTACAGGTGTCTGCCATCATGTCCTGCTAATATTTTGCATCCTTAGTAAAGACATGGTTTTACCATGTTGGCCAGGCTGATCTCAAACTCCTGACCTCATTAGCCACTTGCCTTTGGCTCCCAAAGTACTAGGAATATGCCTGGCCAGTTCTATAAGCTTTCAATTAATATTTCTGTGGGTATATATATCCATATATCTCAGAATATAAGTGGTATATTTTGCCTTTTCAAAGCCAGTGCGCTTTCTTCCATGAGCCTGAGTTTCTAAACAGTCTTTGGACAAGAAACAGTGTCTTGATGGAATACAGAGATTGATGCCATAGTTGGTAGGTATTGAAGGGTCCCATGCAGTATGACTTCTCTTCCCATTTGATTTACACTACATTCTGTATACTCTGGTAAGCTATTGAGGGACATGTGGTTCTATTATCAATGAACTATAGGAATCTGTGATAGCATCAACAATTCAGAAACTATCCATTTATCAAAAGAATGTGTGTTTCTGTATATCCTCTGAAGTAATGATTAGCCATAATCAGCACTGGGTGTACAACTTAACATTTTTCTCTGAAAACTAAACTTTGGTTTTCTGACTCAAAATTTTATCAAAGTACAAGAGTTTTCAAACTAAGAAAACTGCCTAGTTATAAAATCCTTTAGCTTTATACTTATTATCTTTACAGCTTTCCTTTAAGGAATAATAAAAGGGAACTATCCAAGAGGATAGTAATTGCATAAAATAGGTAAAATTGCATAAAGTAGGTACAATTTTAATCATAGCTTTTGTTGCCTTGATAGGGAAATACAATGTCAATCCCCTAAAATTTTATTTAAATAAGTTTAGGTGTAAGCTACTTTCTTTTCAGACCACCCATATTTAATGTTCACATTTCATAAAATATAACCATGTTTAGGCACTCATACAATATGGATGAAGACATTTTTTTTCATGTGGCCATTCAAATGTATTGGGCTTGTTTCTTTTGCTTCCTAGGCACCTAAATACTTAGCTTTAAAATGTCTGAGATGAAACAAGGAGATTTTAGAAAAAAAATTCTGGCCATGGTTGTGAGAAAAATGTTCATGCATCAAAACCCAAGAAATGCTCTCAGACACAAGGAAAAGACAGAAGTGAGACTTTTAATGATGGTCTTGCAAGATTGGGTGACTGGTAGGCAGCCACAGCCCATACATTTACTACAAGCAATTTATCCCTTACTACACAAGTCCCTCCTCTCTTTCATTATAGGCTGAGTACTACGGGGTCACAGTCTTCTTGGATATTGCCTATTGGTCGTAGGGTTGGGGCTTTTAGGTATATTTTCTTTAGGGTTGTCTGGCTGCATTTTGTTGCAGCTCATAATGTACTGCTGTCATGGTCAGGTCTGGGGCTCCTCAAGTACTTGACTTATGACCCACGTAGTCAGGCAAGCTGGTAAGAGTATATAAAGAGAGCTATTTTGCAGGCTAGTAAATGTTCATTCTAGACTAAACTCTTCGGTTCAGGGGTAAGCAAGGGGGCCCCCAACAAGAAGGCACCAGTAGGGGCCTAGTGTATTCTTTCTTCCACAGAACAAGACCCATGCCTATTCGAGGCACTTGCTCTCGGAAATGGGCAACTGTATATGCTATTTCCTACATGGTTGAAACCTGGAAAGTTTTATGGACTTGGAGTGACTTCCTGCTAGACTGATGTACATAAGTAACTTTTTACTCTATTTTCTTTGAACTGCCAACATGAAAGTATAAAACATTTACAACTTAGGCAAAAGTCCTTTCAAAGCTAAATGCACTGACATATCTAAACTGAAAAAAATGTCCTAAATAAACACATAGTAATAGCTACATATTTATGTATTGCAGAAGCTGGGTAGATATTTACCAACCTCAGTTCTTCCTGGGAACACAGGAAGAAAGACCACATTGACCAGAGACCTATGCCTTTGGGCTCACAGTCTTTCCAAAGCCTGGCCCAGGAGCCAGCAGCATAAAGCATCATCTCAGGGCTCATAAAAATGCAGTCTCTCTGATGATTAGTGATACTCAGCATTTCTTTTCATCTAAACCTACCTGAGTCAAAATGGGTTTTATTAAAACAATTAAAAATAACAGTCCAGGTGTGGTGGCTCATGCCTGTGATCCCAGCACTTTGGGAAGCCAAGCTGTGTAGATCGCTTGAGGTCAGGAGTCCAGGGCATTGTGGCCAATGTGCTGAAACTCGATCTCTATTATAAATATAAAAAATTAGCCAGGCTTGGTGGCCTGCACCTTTATTTACAGCTATTTGTGAGGCTGAGGAAGGAGAATCACTCAATGTAGCTAGAATAACAGACAGGTGCCTGCCACCGTAACTGGCTAATTTTTTATTTTTATAGAGATTGTTTTATAGAGATTGTGGGTCTCACTATATTTCTCAAGCTGCTCTCCAACTCTTGGCCTCATGTGATTCTCCTACCTTTCCCTTCCAAAGCTCTGGGTTTACAGGGGTGAGACACTGTTCCAGTCCCATAGTGCACTCTGATGGTGCAGGCAAGGGCAAGTCATGGTTTGGAAGCCACCAAGCCTGAGTTCCAGCCATGACACAGCCACTTTTAAGCCATATGGCCCTGGGTAAGTCACATCACTTTTCTAAGCTCAGTTTCCTTTATATATAATACAGTAATAGTAATACTAGCCTCATGAGGCTAGTATTACTTTATTATTATTTAGTTAGTTTATTATTATTTAGTTTGTTTGTATAAGTAAATGAGTGTCAGGTATGTTGTATATTCATTACTCAATCAACAGTATTATTATCAACATATCGAGTAATTTATGTATCTAATGAACACAGTTTTCTTAAAGCCACCTAGTGATTTCAAGAGAAAACGAGAAGATAGGAGAGAATTAGATGTGAATAACAGCAAGGATTTATTGCTATTCAAGTTAGATGTGATTAGCAGCAAGGATTTGTGGACATCCTCCACAGCTCAATGTCTTAAACAGTGACACCATGATTCATGTTGAGTAATAGCAATTAGCTAAATGTCTGTTATTAGTATGGCCAATGATTTTCTGTATTGATTTTCAATCATGAGGAGGATTGCCATGCTATACACCCTGCCCTGGCTACACCCACTGTTGAAGGATCTATTATGAACAGCTCTTGTTGTTTTCATCCCCGGAGTGCTGTGGATAGGACCAAGGGGAGGAAAATTTGATCTAACAGGAAGAACAAGGCCAGACACATCAGATGCAGTCTGGTATGACGAGGTGACACAGACTAAGGGTAGGATCCTTCTAGAAATATCAACTAGAAAACACACTGGGAAAGTAAGGTGTTAAACAGTGAAAACTGAGTTCACCCAAATGTGGAGATAGAGCAAGGAAGGAAAAATAGAACAATGGAGGTCATACAATATAACACTCCAAGGAAGCCCAAGCTTAAGAGGTAGCAGCAGAAGCTATGAGGTAGACAGAAAAAGAGATGGGAGGTGGAGGGAGGGAATAAAAGAGGTGTGAAGCCATGCAAAAAGGATTGGACACAAGTAGAGGCTGGAAAGTAGAAAAGCAAAGGGAGGCATCCTCACCTATGGGGTTGAGATGGTGCCAGCCTGGTAATCACATCCAGGCTTCCTGCTAGCCCATAAACTCTTTGAAAATACATGATTTTATTTTTAAGTTGATTTAAGTAAATTTCACTTATAATTTTAAAGATAATTTGAATAAATATTTGTGGCCTAAATTTATTGACAAACAAAACATCAATAAATTAAATAATAAAGTTTTGTTTTTCTCTATGAAATTAATGCAGGTTAACAATAAAAAACTACATTTTATTTTAGACTTGGTCTGGTTCTGTTGCCCAGGGTGCAGTGCAATGACTCAGTCTTGGCTTCCTGCAGCCTCTGCTTCCTGGGAGCAAGTGATCATCCCACCTCAGCCTCCCAAGTAGCTGGGACTATACGTACACACTATCACACATGGCTTTTTTTTCTTTTGCAGAGATGAATCTCACTTTGTTACCCTGACTGGTCCCAAATTCCTGAACTGAAGCCTTCCACTCACCTCAGACTCAAAGTGCTGCAATTAGGGAGGATAGCCACCACACCCCATCAAAAATTTCCATTTCACATACTGAAGAGGGAAAAAGCTAAAAACATTATAGTAATTTTCCCCAAAGACAATTACATTAACATGTGGGTATATTTAACCCAATTTTTAAAGTGTATTTTATGTTTTGCTATCATATTAATATCAAATTGTATTTTACTGTAATACTTAATATGATACATTGTATTTCCTAAATTTCTACATGGTTTTCACAATGTTTATTTTTGATATATGTAGTAATCCATTCAGTTGATTCAATGTGACATATACAAATGTGTACCCACTGTAGATATTTAAATTATTGATCTGTTCCCACTATTACTAACTTTGTTTTCTTTCAGACACTAAAAGAACTATATCGACAAATGACATCTCATAACAATTTTTTTTAAAGTACTGCATAATTTTAAATCATCTTATGGTATTTTTTGGTTGAAAACCCCCAAGGATAAGCTATTTATTATTATTATCCTTTAATTTCTGAGGTACATGTGCAGAAAGTGCAGGTTTGTTGCATAGGTATACACGTCCTATGGTGGTCTGCTGCATCCATCCCCCTGTCATCTGCATTTGGGATTTCTCCTAATGCTATCCCTACCCTAGGCCCCCACCCCCTACTATTACTCCCCTAGTCCCTTCACGCACTGACAGTCCCTGGTGTGTGGTGTTTCCCTCCCAGTGTCCGTGTGTTCTCATTATTCAACTAACAAGTATGAATGAGAACATGTGGTGTTTGGTTTTCTGTTCCTGTGTTAGTTTGCTGTGAATGATGGTTTCCAGATTCATTCATACCCCTGCAAAAGATATAAACTCATCCTTTTTTATGGCTGCATAGTATTCCATGGTGTATGTGTGCCACATTTTCTTTATTCAGTCTATCATAGGTGGGCATTTGGGTTGGTTCCAAGCCTTTGCTATTCTGAACAGTGCTGCAATAAAGATACATGCACATGTGTCTTTATAGCAGAATTTTTATTACCCTTTGGGTATATACCCAGTAATGGGATTGCTGGGTCAAATGGTATTTCTTATTCAAGATCCTTGAGGAATTGCTATCTTCCACCCTGTCTTCCACAATGGTTGAACAAATTTACACTCCCATGAGCAGTGTAAAAGTGTGTCTCCACGTCCTCTTCAGCATTGGTTGTTTCCTGACTTTTTAATGATTGCCATTCTAACTGGCATGACATGGTATAACATTGTGGTTTTGATTAGCATTTCTCAATGACCAGAGATGTTGAGCTTTTTTCATGATTATTGGCCACATAAATGTCTTCTTTTGAGAATTATCTGTTCATATCCTTCACCTACTTTCTGATGGGGTTGTTTTTATTTTTTGTTGTACATAAGTTCTTTGTAGATTTTGGATATTAGTCCTTTGTCATATGGATAGATTGCAGAAATGTTCTCCCATTCTGTAGGTTACCTGTCCACTCTAATGAGGTATATGTGTCCAAGAATTTATGCATTTCTTTTAGATTTTTTAGTTTATTTGCATAGAGGTGTTTATGGTATTCTATGATAGTAGTTTGTATTTTCTCTGAGGTTAGTGGTGATATCCCCTTAGTCACCAAACTTAATTTTTTTCTCACCTTAGGAAAGTTTTCTATAATGTCCTCAATATTAATTCCCCTGCTTCACTGGTTTTTATTCCTTTAGTCCACAACTACTCTTTCGTGGCTTACAGTAATATTGTGCATGGCATTGTAGCCTTAAAATATCTAATACATTCTCTCATCATTTTAAAAAAAAAAAAAAGCTCCCTATGGCTCACATCTGTAATCCCAGCACTTTGGAAGGCTGAGGCAGGTGGATCACAAGGTCAAGAGATTCAGATGATCCTGGTCAATTCAGTGAAACTCCATCTCCACTGAAAATACAAAAAAAAAATTAGCTAGACATGGTGGGTGCCTGTAGTCCCAGCTACTTGGGAAGCTGAGGCAGGAGAATCACTTGAACCTCGGGTGCGGAGATTGCAGTGAGCCAAGATTGTGCCATTGCACTCCAGCTTGGCAATGAAGCAAGATCGCATCTCAAAAAATAAGTGTGGGGGGGGAGTTTCATCCATTTTCTTCACCCTGGTATCTACCATCTCCAACATCACCAGTCATCTTACATATTGCTGTGTTGATCTCTCCAGGTTTTACTCTTTCCTCATGAAGATTTCAAAGCAGATCTTTTTTTCTTGTGATAACATTTCTGAAATCCAAAAGGTTTCTGAACTTGAGCTTGTTATTTACTCACCTCAGCCCATTCCTTTCATGCCTACTTTTTTTCCACAGAAGCCACTGAATTCTATATTTAATAACACAGAGTAGTCATTTTCAAATGGCTTCTCTTTGTGCCACTCAAATGAACTCATGAAGAACGCTTCCCTATGTGTTTGTAGGAACTGCAACCTTTGTCTAAAGTTTTGGATTTGTGTCTAAATCTTTGTTATCCTCCCACCCCAATCCACTCATTCTACTGCTTATAGCTTATAGATTCACCTCTTGCGGCTCTTTGCCTCTGACTCCACTTGTTAGCAGTGATGAACCACTTGCAGTCGCAAAGTACACCAGGATCCTTTCTTCCTCAGGATGTGGCATGGGATATTAACTTCCTGGTCATGCTTTCCTTTCCCTGCATCCCCCGCGTCCATGCTCATCTATTCCTTTTCAATGTATACGTCATCTCTCAGAAGACCATCCCTGTTGTACTAAGCGATGTTCCCAGACCAGCATGTTAGGTGTTCCTCTAAGTATTTCTGAGTACTCTCCATATAATGTCATTCCCCAGTCTCTTTTAATGTACTTAAAGGTAGAAAAAACACGTCTTGTTCACCAGCCTGCTTTCAGTGCCCAGAACATTATCTCAGTGCATTTTAAACAACAATGATTCAGTATATCTCTTGCAAACAGCCTCTTTGAGTGAGGTAAGATGTGGAATGAGGTAAGATCTGTAAAAGCCTAATGTCTGCAAAAAGTGTACAAAGTTAGAGCCTAGTCACTGGAAGGTTTTGTTTCAAAATCCAAGTAGTATTATGAAATTATGTTATGCCACTTCTAGAATAGTTTTGAAACAAATGAACATTTCTAAACCAAGTTTTAGCATGCCAGAGAAAGAGGCACGACTACTTTCTGAGCCACTGAAGAGTATCAGAAGTTTTTCATGTGTGGTCTATCGCAATTCTTACAAGTACTTTGTAAACTGGATATGAGTAGACCCATGTTGAAAATAAGGAAACAGAACAGAGAAGTCACCCAGCTCCTGGGGAGTTGTACCTGGATTCTAGTGTCTTTGAGTCTGCTCATAATGTTTTACTAAGTTTGGAAACTCACACTTTCCCCTCCATGGAGAGATGGAGCTGTCCTCTTTTGAGGACCCCTAAAAACCTCCCTTGATTTTGAGAACTGAGCTTCTTTCTCTTCATCCTCCAAGCTCTATGTCCCTCTGAATTGCTACTGGTCTGAGGGCTTATACTCAATTTTGACAACACACCATGCAAATGGAAGGCAAGACTCATGCAAGGCAGACAAAATTCCCCTCTCTCTTCCTTCCTTTACCTCAGAGGATAATATTCCTTCCAACAGCTT
>CAUYLG010051000.1:0-12895 GCA_963573385.1 Cacajao melanocephalus | reverse complement strand
GCAATAGATTGGTCAGTGGGGAAACAAAGCATGGGCAACTGCATTGGTCATAGAGAGACTGGACCTGGACTTGGCAAGCTGCCATTGGTCAGGCTCTCGGCGGGATTTTTGAATTTTGGGCTGAGAGCATGATTTAGTGCTGAGGGTGGGGCTGGGGGTGGAATGCAGGAGTGGGTGTGGGGAGCCCGCATGGAGAAGGCAGGCGCTGGGTAGGACGTCTGGCCTCCTGATAACAGTGTTAACAGGTGCAGAGGGGGTGGGTATTGTCCATCCGGCTCCCAGCGAGGCTATCGGCCTTAAACTAGTCTAAAACCTTTCAGTGCAACTCTTCAGTCACCCATTGAATCTCTGGACTTGCTTTCTGTTCACTACTGGGCATTGGTGTGGGTTGATGGTTGCTGGACAGGTTCTGCTTTCTTTGAGTATGGTCAGCAGAATGTTTTAATTCCTCTCTTTAAAATGAGGATATGTTATGGGAAAGAAGTCTAGATCCAGACCCCAAGTGAGGGTTCTTGGGTTTCATTCAAGAAAGAATTAGAGGCAAATCCATAAAGTGAGAGCAAGTTTACTAAGAAAGTGAAGGCATAAAATAATGGCTACTTCATAGGCAGAGCAGCCCTGAGGGCTGATGGTTGGCTATTTTTACGGTTATTTCTTGATTATATGGTAAACAAGGGGGAGATTATTCATGAGTTTTCTGGGAAAGGGGTGGGCAATTCCCAGAAATGAGGGTTTCTCCCCTTTTTAGACCATATAGGGTAACTGACAGACATTGCCAGGGCATTTGTAAACCGTCATGGCACTGTTGGGAGTGTCTTTTAGCATGCTGATGCATTATAATTAGCATATAATGAGCAGTGAGGATGACTAGAGGTCACTTTTGTCCCCATCTTGGTTTTGGTGGGTTTTGGCCAGCTTCTTTATCACAACCTGTTTTATCAGCCAAGTCTTTGTTTCCTGTATCTTGTGCTGACCTCTTATCTCATCCTGTGACTTAGAATGCCCTGACCTCCTGGGAATATAGCCCAGTAGGTCTCAGTGTCATTTTACCCAGCCCCTATATTCAAGATGGAGTCACTTTGGTTCAAATGCCTCTGACAGATACACTTCTCACCCATTGTTCTCAGCTTGGGGCTTTAGCCAACATTCCAGGACACTGGGAAAAAAAATCTCACTCAATATTTTGTTACCTAAGAAAAATGTTTTTTGTTAGCTTGAAAATTCTTCAAGAGGATGAGAGAACAGAATTTCAAAACCCCCTAAAGATGTGAGCCAAGTCATAACATCATAGAAATTTTACAGCTTAAGAGATCTCAGAAATCACCACCTTCTCTTTTCTTTTTTTAAACTTTTATTTTAGGTTTAGGGGTACATGTGAAAGTTTGTTACATAGGTAAACACGTGTCATGGGGGTTTGTTGTACATATTATTTCATCACCCAGCTATTGAGCTCAGTACCCAATAGTTATCTTTTCTGCTCCTTTCCCTCCTCCCAACCTCCCACCTTTTCAATATCTATTAAAAAATCATGTTCCAAGAAGAATAATTGACTTGCCCAAGGCCATGGGTATAAGGGCTAGTTATGAGCAGTGCTGGGTCTGCCAATAGAGTCCTCACTTGATGCATCCACAGGGTAGTAGAAAGTACCTTTTTCCTTCATTGTGATGTTTTCCTATTATTATCATCTTTATTTTTATCATTGACACATTCTGAAAAAATTTATGACTGAACAGTGTTTTGAGATATTAAAATTATAGTTAAACACATTCATCTGGAACACCATCAAAAGCTGAAACAGGAATTTTTACATATTCTTTATTTTGCTTTTATGAGGAAGAGGTAAGTGACATGTAAACAAGTTGCTATTAGAAACTTACCCAAAAAAGAAGCTTTTAAGATATGTCATTTCTTGATGAATCTGGTCAATACAGTTTCTCCCTATTTGAAAACTGAAATAACAAACCTTTACATTTCCATAATTCGTTGCCACTTAGAGCTCTTTTTTTCCTTTTTTTTTTCAGATAGGATCTCAGTCTGTCACCCAGGCTGGAGTGCAGTGGCACTATCACAGCTCACTACAGTCTTGAACTCCTGGGTTCAAGCAATCCTTCTACCTCAGCCTCTCAAGTAGCTGGGACTACAGGTGCACGCCACCATGTCCAGCTAATTTTTCAATTTTTTGTAGATGTGGGGTCTCACCGTGTTGCTTAGGCTAGTACTAAAACTCTGCATTGAGAAATTAGTTTATAATGATTATCCCGAACCACTGCAAATGACTTGTTTTTGTTTTAATAGAAGAAAAGGCATACAATTAAATTTATTTAACGTGCACACACAGGAACCTTCAGAATAAAGACTCAAGCCAACAATAGGGTACAGAATCTTCTATTCCATCCTGAGGTTATAGAAAAAATGTGAACTCAGAGTATAGCCCAAAACTCGTTAGTTTGGTAAATTAGGTTTAGTGGCAGGACAAGTTATGAGAGGGAGAAAGGGAGAGGGAGAAAGGAAGAGGCCTGTCTAGCTATCAACGGTAGCCTTATTATGTAGATGAAGCCTCATAGAGAGCAGTGTTCAGAGACAATAGGCGGTCAATATCCTTTCAGACCTTTACAAGTGTCAGTCTCAGTTAATCTCTCCTAGATCCAGGAAATGCCTAGAAAGGGAAGGCTGGCTGCATTGATAACGATTCCCCACAGCTTCCAATTTCTCCCACCTCAGTCTGCTGGCCATGCAGCAGCCATATCAAAATGATGTTTGAATTGTCCAAAGAAAACGGAATTTTGTTCTGTATAATTTAGTGTTAAGTGTTTAGAAAGAGTCCTCCCACTTATGATATTGGCAGATGGAAATTCTCAGCTAACTGCATACGTTCCAATCCCTGAAGTACTTCACTTTCCCAGCCATTTTAGATATTGGATTGCTATTCCAATGTGCTTCCAATGGGCAGATGCTATTGGCTAAAACAAAGTTTTTAAGTCTTTTTGTATTAGTCAGAGTTCTCCAGTAAAAGAAACCCAGTAGGAGATACAGATATAGGTATATAGATATAGATAAAAATATTGATGATAAGATATGGGCTCACATGATTGTGGAGGCTGAGAAGTCCCACAATCTGTCATTGGCAAAATGCAGGCCCAGGAAAGATGATGAAGTAGTTTGAAGACCTGAAAGCCAGAAAGCCAGTGGGTGTAGATTCCAGTTCAGGTCTAAAAGCTTGAGAACCAGGAGTCCTAAATGAATATCCCAGCTCAAACAGTCAGGCAGAGAGCAAGTTCATCCTTCCCCCATCCCTTTGTTCTGTTCAGACCCTCAGCAGATTGAATGATGCTTTTCCACACTGGGGAGAGACAACTGTTTTACTCAGTCCAACAATTCAAATTCTAATCTCTTCTGGAAGCACCCTCACAGACATACCCAGAAGTCATGTTTAAATAGCTATCTAGGCATCCTGTGGTCCAGTCAAGTTGATACATAAAACTAACTGTCACCACACTTTTTTTTCTACAGTATGTATCAAAAAACCTTAACTTATATTCTAGAAATTTATCCTAGAAAAATACTAAACAAATGTGAAAAGCTGCTTTACAGTGATATTCAATGTGGCATTTCTTATAATTTTCAACACTGAGGAATAACCTCAATATCTAATAAAAGGGGAATGAACCCAAAAATATTATATAGTGACAAAACGGAATTCCATATACTCAATAAATGGTGATATACAAGACAATTTAATGACATCTGAATGTGTTAATGCCATTTTCTTTAGTGAAAGAGTAAGGTGTCAGGGTGTGTGGTAAAATCACAATTTTGTTTTAAAAAGTTATGTATCTTTAAGTTTGTGTGTACAAGAAAGAATACTGCTGGGATACGGATATGTTTGGCTTGCTGCCCCTAAGAATCTATTTGTATGAGTTGTTAAGACTGATATTCATGAGATCTTTATGTTTTTTGGCTCAAGAAAGAGAAAGACATATTGGGGATGAAGATAGCCAAAGTGAAGGAAGGAAAAGGGAGGGAATGATTTCAATGGCATGGACTCTGTTTCAAAACCCAGCCAGAGTCAAGTTTCGAGTCTCAACTGAGGGAGAAGTTAGGGAGAAAAGCTGAAGAACTGTACTGGTAAAAGTCTGCTAGCCTCTGGGCACCAATTATGCCACTTCAGAATCTAAGGAACAAGATGGGTCTTAGATTTGGGAGAGGATCACTGGTCATCCTCTCTCCAGCACAGGGTACTGTGCCCACAAAAGGAGTCATCTTATGGAGAACGGCAGCAGCGTGGATGGCAAGCAGGCTGGAGCAGGAGAGAGTTGTGTTCTCAAGCACGTAAGAGACTCCAGGATTCTGGAAGACATGCCCCGAGGGACAGCTGAAATCCACAGGGAGCAAGTGGGGGCTGGGATCCGTCACAATGTGTGTACTAATCTAATGTAGGTTTTTCAACTGCTGCACTTATTGACATTTTTGAGTGGCCAATTCTTTGTCATTGAGGGCTATCTTGTGCATTGTAGGAAGATTAGTCGCATTTCTGGCTTCTACCCACTAGATGACAGTAGTCCCAACTCATCTAGTTGTGACAACCAAAAATGTCTTCAGATATTGTCAAATGTCCCCTGGGGTCAAAATCTCCCCAGGCAGAGAACCACTGATACGATGGAATCACAACCACAATGACAGGTTAATGAAAATTCGTGCATGATAACAGCTAACATTTATTGAGTCTTTGTAGTGTTCTGGGCTTTATGTTTTTAACTCATTTAACGCTTACAATAACTTCATGAGGTAGGTTCTATACTTATCTTCATTTTAAAGATGCAGAAATGAAAGCACGGAGAAGTTAAGTAACTCTCTCAAGCTCACACAGCTGACAGGTGGCTGCTGTGTAGAATAGGACCCCATGCAATCTCTCTATGGAGACCTTGCACTTCAGAAATGCAATATGTTAATAATTGTGGACTTTCTATGTGATTGCCATAGTTCTTTGTAGGTTATTTTTGTATGTTTCAATTTTTTTCCAGTAAAAGAGGTTACCTTAATAATAATAAAAACATTATTTAGCAAGTAATTTACTAAGACCCAGTGTTGCAGGACACCCACATGAGCCCACTTGTCTGGTGAATACATCGCAGCAAAGAGGGCCATTGCATGTCCTTGTTCACAGTCCCGAGAATAGACCAAGATGGCCAACATAATTTTATACTTGGACCGAAAAACAGTATAAAAGACAGACTTGGCAGGGTGTGTATTTTCTATGGTTTGCTGAGTTCAATCTTCATATTGTCTCTACTAACTATGCAGTGAATGAATTCGTAGTCTATGCTCCATGGCTCACCACCGCAAGCACTCACCTGAAAGCAGGCAGAGGGCAGCCTCTCACCTGCAGCACCAACAGGCTCCTCTCTGCATCGTTGCTGACGCTGTTCCTGGGTTGAGGTGCTGGTACTATGTGGGTGGATGGGCATGGAGGCTGACGCTCTGGAAAACAAAGGGCTGAGCCCGTAAGCTTGGACTGAATCTTGCCCATTTGTCAAGCGCTGGCTAGGGGAGACACTCGGGGTGATGATTCCTGCCAAGGCTGGGGCTGGCAGCTGAGCGCTTCGCAGAGCCTGCCTGTCAGTCACTGCTTACGCTCATCCCTTAATGGCTCTTCCCTTGTCATTTGCCTGGTGTCGCTTTTATCTTAAGTGAATTTAACAATGGTGAAAGGTGCCAGTCTGAGGTCCCCAGAGAGGAGCTTTGCCGGAAGAGCAGTTAGAATGAAAGTTGCCTCCATCAAATTGCCTCTGCTGCCCCATCTCAGGAATAAGTAACCCCACGGCTGCAGGGGTACCCTGGAGGCCTGGCCAAGCCAGCGGAGCTCTTCCCACAGCTCAGCAGGCAGCCTTAAGGGAAGCCAGCTGCATGCAGGCCTGCAAAACTGGAGACATCTTGCAATTGCTTTTTTCTTAATTTCCACACCCAGGAGTATTTCAGGAGGAATTTAATCTCTATGTTTCTGGTTCATTTACACTTAACTTGTCACAGGATTCTTTCCAAAGAGCCATTTGGTGCCCAAGAGGACTTGTGAGCTTTTTAAACATATATCCATCTTTAAAAAAAAAAATCTTAAACGAACCAGGTTCAAAGCGATGTCTGAGTCACAAATGAATAAGAGATGGTTTTAAATTTCAAATTCAGTTAAATTCCTTAGAGTGGTTTTGTGAGGCAGCCCATCTCACAAATCAATCATTGGCAGGTGAAAGCAAGTATCAGTTTACCCTCTCTGGGTTGGGAGTTGAAGTTAGGGTGTGAGACGGGTGAGCAGGAAAGGTGAGAATAGATGAAGCAAGAAAATAGAGTAGCCAAAGGCATAATAATTTCACCTATCACTTCTGACCTCTTACTATCTACTAGGTACTATGCTAAGTTCTTACAACTGCACTGTAGCAATTTTCGGATTATCAAGAAAGATAATCTTTGTTTTATACATGAATAAACTTAAGTTTCCTTGTTTTATACATGAATAAACTTAAGTTTACAAATTAAGTAAATTATACAATTCACTCAGCTAGTAACTGATGTATCCAGACTTAATCCAGCTCCTTCTAAATGCACATCAGCTACATTGAAATGAGTGAGAGAAATGGAGGAAAGAGGAAGAAGGGCGACCAGTTCTGGGTCCCATCCTTTGCCACTGCCCATCAGGGTTCTACAACACCAGAGCCTCTTTTTTTGTTTCCATCCTCATCACCTCAGAAAGCATGGTGGGATAGGGGGCAGTCTGGTTGATTCCAAGACATCCCATTGTGCAGACTACAGCTGCTCTATTTAAAGAGCTTCCTTTCATCGCAATTGTGGGGCACCATCTCCTACTCACCTAGCATATTAAGCTTGAGGTAGAGCAAGGAAGAATTGAGCTATGGCTTCTAGACCCTTGAGTGAAAACTGACTTTACTTCTAAAGGAAACAGGAGGGAAATGATATCCTAGGCACTGAGGTCAGTTATTTCCGTGGGCCTTGTATTTATTTTTTTGTTTGTTTATTTTTTTGAGACACAGTCTCACTCTGTCACCCACACTGGAGTGCAATGGTGAGATCTCCCCACTCACTGCAGCCTCTGCCTCCCGAATTCAAGTGATTCTCCTGCCTCAGCCTCTGGACTAGCTGGAATTACAAGTGTGAGCCACCATGCCCAGCTATTTTTTTATATATATATATATTTTAGTAGAGACGAGGTTTCACCATGTTGGCCAGGTTAGTCTCGAACTCGTGGTCTGAAATGATCCACTCACTTCAGCCTCCCAAAGTGTTGGCATTACAGGCATGAGCAACTGCGTCCAGCCAATTTTTAAGGCAAAATTTGTTTGTATGTTCTAAAGATTTAAAAAAGAAGCAGGTAGGGGTGCGCATGTGTCTGTGCGTGCGTCTGTGCGTGCAACTGTGCGTGCGTCTGTGCGTGCGGCGTCTGTGCGTGCGTGCGTGCGTATATATGTGGGTAAGGTATTTGTGAGCGCAGAGGACAGTCTTCCGCTCTATCAGGACCTGCGTTTGCTTATCACGGTTGAACAGCAGTTCGTTTGAGGCCTTACTTCCCTTGCTATGCAGTTCATGAAGTGCTGAGGACCTCTCATGGTAAGACTGTTGTATTTAATACTACATACGCCGCGCTGAGAAAAACTATGAGATGTATTTATTTTGGTTGTTTTTATCCGGCACCACTGCCTTGTGTGCAGTTTATAGAGATGATCGTGGATCTTTCCAATGGTGAAGGACACTCACAAGCTGCCTAGTACTTCTTTCTCATCTATTTAAATACGCACGGACCCTGCACTTACCCTTTTCTTTAAATAAGGTCTTTCCATTGAATTAGTAAGCGTAGAGCTCCCAAAAGAGAATGAAAAGTGCTAAAATGGAAGCAGTCAGGTGTGTAGGATCTGAGAGGGCCTTGGCCACAGGGCTTGCCACTCTAGAAGGAAGCAGCTTGTAGGTCCATGCTCGAGCAAAGAGAAGCTTGAGGTGATGAGAAAATGTGAAATGGGGCCCCAGACAGGGGCTTTCCCTGGGTTTCCAAGGTTTAGAAATACTTCTGGATGCAAAGTCATGGAAGATGACATACATCTATCCATGCCCAGGAGATGATGTTGGCAACAGATGTAAAAAGATTGGAGAACTGTAAGGAGAGGGGGAAATGCCAATTTCAAGAGGCAGCGGCTCCTTGAAAGCACCTGGGATAGCTGAGTCCAGACTTGATTGGTCTCCCTCTACTGTCAGCCCCTCTGGCATCCATGGTCAACTCTATACAAGGCAGTACTTCACAATCAGGTTTGTATTGACTTTTCCTTTTCGTGTAACTCCGCGTTTCCACACATCGTCCCCTTCTCAAAACCTCCAAACGTTTCCCCTTACCTGCACAGTGAGCTCCAAACTCATTTCCTCCGCCTCCAAACTCTTTTCCTCTTTTACTTGTAATATTCCCTCAACAATGTGCACGACAAACACTTTATCCTATTACATCTGATCTATTTGTCACTTAGGGGACCCTCTTTCCCAGTTTTCCCAGAACATAGGATTGTTGGTGCTAGAACCAGGAAGTCCAAGGGAAACTGGGATGAGGAGGTTCCTATCTAAGGCACTCCTGGATGAACACATTGGAATTGCTCTGCTTCCATACCTCTCATGCTTCTCCCCAGCTTAGAATGCCACCCGTTATTTTGTCTACCTGTTAGAATTTGGTCCACATCAAATTTCTATTTCCTGGGGGAAGCTTTTGCAGACGTTCCACTGCGCCGACCCATTTCTCTCCTTCGAGATCCAGGTAGCTCTGGTTGTCTGGAGGACTGTAAGGGGTAGGAATTGAGTAGAGTGGTTGGGAACATGAATTTAGGAGATAGCCAGGTGTGAGTCTGAAATGTGATTGAGATAATTGCTAATTGAATGCAAGTTACTTAACCTCTCTAGACCTGGGTCTTCTTGTTGTTAATTGTGGTGGGGACATGTAATTATAATACCTAGCTTTTTGGGAGGCTGCGAAGGTGAAATGAAATCATATATGTAGCACCTGCCTCGTGGTATATTGTTATATACAATGTTACTATTCTTTGGTTCCTTTATTCAGTGAATATTTGTTGAGTGCCTTCTGTATCCTCAGCCCTGTTCCATGAAATGGAATCAAACAGATTTAAAAAAAAAATATCCTCAAAGAGCTTAGATACTAATGGGGAGTGGGGGAGACATAAACGATAAACTATGACAGATAGTGATAAATGCTAGAAAAATAAAGCAGCAAAGGGAGATAGTGAGGGCTTTATATAAGGTGGGGAGAGAGAGCCTTTAGCAAAGACCTACCAAAGGTGTCAACTGAGATGAAGACTGGGCACATGCAGGTTGGAAAAGAGTAGTTTAGCTCTGGAGATGTTAAGTGTGTGATTTTCTTTTAAACACCCATGTGGACTTACTGAACCATGTTAACCAGACAAGTCTTCCTTAAGAAAAATAAATATATAAATCTCAGGCTTACTTCGTAGTTCAAGAGGAGAGTAGAGATTGGTGGGGGATAACTAAAGCCCTTCCCTGAAACCTCCCCTAGGTATTACCACTACTACTTAACCAGAAGCTAAGATTTGCCCTCTTATACTATTTTTCTGAATCTCCCTCAGTTCTTAGAACAGGACTGGGCACAATAAATTCCTGATTTGTATTGACTCGTGACAGCAGAAACTGTGGAACAGGAACTTTGGGTTTCATAAGCTCTTTTAAAACAGAGCCTTCCTGCTTCTAAAGCCTTTTCATAAAAGAACTCGGCCCTCCACGTGGAAGTTTTAAACTGGAATTTAATTTGTCTCGTGCTAGCCTCAGTTTCCTCATTTTAAACTCGGCAATATCCTTACAAGAATAACCTTACACCCAGCATATTCCATAGTCCCGCATGAACCTTAGTGAGCACGCAGGTAGGCAATGCTTGGTGGCAGACACCTTCACTTGTCCAGGTTCCCCAGAAACAAGACAAAAAAAGGCAGAAGATGAATGGCCTTTGCCTCTGAAACAGCTGCTGCCGCTCCCGCATCTACATGGGCCAGTTGATTTAGAGATTTGTGAAGAGGGCCACTGAGCCCCTCACTCCTGCCAAGTGAATTGCCGGGAGCATCCCATGGCAGGAGTTATCGTTCTACTCCAGGTGCTGCAGGACAAATGCCCTGGAGTTGGAAGATGAAATACCTTTGCTCCTAGAGGAAGCTGCAGGCACGAACTGGGCACAGTTGTGAGGATGAAGGTTATCCTGCCCTGAATAGCCAACAACTTGGAGGTGAGTCAGTGACACTCATCCAAGACTAATGCCAGAGGGAGGCACCTAAGACTCGCTGTTGCTAAAAGACAATACTGCCAACTCTCCGTTACTTATGTCAACGTGCCTGGAGGCGGAGATGCGCACTGTAGCATAGTTGCGCCAGACAATACATGATCCAGAAACCGAAACCGTTTCCCTCCATTATGAATGATATACTGATCTTTTTGTCTTGTTCAGGCCGCACTTTGCAGATATTTCAGGTACCAACTGATTTGCCATAGTCCTGTTCCCTTCCCAGTCCTCCACTTCCAAAATAAATGTTCTAGAAAGATATTTCTATCAGCAAATACATTTGGTAAATTCTGGTTAACAAAGTGCAGTAGATTTCTTTGTGCAGGATTTTTCAAAACTTTTAATACTTTAATACACACTGCAGCTTTCCAAAGGGGAAGAACATGGGCAGCAATATTTGAGCAGAAGGACCTGTTTACCAGAAGCACCTATTAAGGCAAGCCTTCCCCTAATCACACTTTGGGAAATGCTTCCTTAGGCTGCTAACATGAAAATAGTATTCATTCTCTGAAACTAAATGTCGCTTGGGGAAAGGGCCCAGGAGCATGCTGAGGACTGGATTTTTAAAGTGCCAGGAGATTTAAAAAGAAAGGAAAAGCAGAGAGAACTAATCATTCCTGGGGCAAGAGGGGGCCCTTGAGTCTCCTGCCTGGCTTTTGCTGACTCACTAGCTTCTGTCTGGCTCTATGGGAAGTGTTTGCCTTCAGAAGTTACAAACAGGCATTTGTTTTAAGACCTGGGTGGTACTATGTAGTGTTAAAGGAAGGACAAACGGAATGAAGACCAAAAAATTTCACCCCAAGGCTGCTTTTACGGGGAAAGGCCTATCAAAATTTAGATACACAAAAGGCTTCTCTTAAAACACAGTCCTCTGTTTTTTGTTGTTGTTTGTTTGTTTTTTTGAGACCGAAGTCTCACTACGTCGCCCAGGCTGAAGTGCAGTGGCGCGATCTCACCTCATTGCAGCCTCTGCCCACCCCCTATCCCCGGGTTCAAGCAATTCTGCCTCAGCCTCCCGAGTAGCTGGGATTACAGGCACTTGCCACTGTGCCTGGCTAATTTTTGTATTTTTAGTAGAGACAGGGTTTCACTGTCTTGGCCATTACATGCCTGTAATCCCAACCATCAGATATTCTTTGCTGCAAAATTTTGGCCAATATTTTCACATAATGAGAAAATCAGAGAAGTTAATAGGAAGTATAGGGGGTTTCAATCTAACCTTCTCTATCCGTCATTTCCTCTACAATCTATGGAAAAGCCATCCTGTTGCTATTTGAACACCTCCACTGATGGGGGAGTCTCACCACCTCCTAAAGCAGCTTGTTCCATTGTCAGACAGCTCTAAGTGCATGGATCTAGTACAGTAAACTTTATTGCTGACTAACATGATCCCAAATTTCCAGCATTCTCCGTGCTTGCTGCTTTGAGCATGGTATATGCTAGCCTTTGCCAGTAAGTAATGCAGAACCTAAAATAAAGCAACAATAAGTCAGATAGACTGAGAAAATGAACAGAAAGAAACACATAAGTAAAGCAGCCAAAAAACAGCAGTCTTCATGTTTTACTATTTGGGGAAAAGCAATCCTCTGAGGGTGGCTTTTTGGTTAAAGAAGAAGGTTGTTTTGAAGAGAACAAGAGGATACATACGAAAGTGTTTCTGAAAAACTCACTGGGTCATACACCTAAGTGTAAGGTATTTATTTATTTATTTATTTATTTTTTATTGCATTTTAGGTTTTGGGGTACATGGGAAGAACATGCAAGATTGTTGCATAGGTACACACGTGGTAGTGTGATTTGCTGCCTTCCTCCCCTTCACCTATATCTGGTGTTTCTCCCCATGCTATCTCTCCCCGACTCCCCACCCCCTGCTGTCCCTCCCCTATTTCCCTCTAACAGACCCCAGTGTGTAGTGCTCCCCTCCCTGTGTCCATGTGTTCTCATTGTTCAACACCCGCCTATGAGTGAGAACATGTGGTGTTTGATTTTCTGTTCTTGTGTCAGTTTGCTGAGATTGATGGTTTCCAGGTTCATCCATGTCCCTACAAAGGACATGAACTCATCGTTTTTGATGGCTGCATAATATTCCATGGTGTATATGTGCCACATTTTCCCTGTCCAGTCTATCATCAATGGGCATTTGGGTTGGTTCCAGGTCTTTGCTATTGTAAACGGTGCTGCAACGAACATTCGTGTGCATGTGTCCTTATAGTAGAACGATTTATAATCCTTTGGATATATACCCAGTAATGGGATTGCTGGGTCAAATGGAATTTCTATTTCTAGGTCCTTGAGGAATCCCCACACTGTCTTCCACAATGGTTGAACTAATTTACACTCCCACCAACACTGTAAAAGTGTTCCTATTTCTCCACATCCTCTCCAGAATCTGTTGTCTCCCGATTTTTTAATGATCACCATTCTAACAAGTGTGAGATGGTATCTCAATGTAGTTTTGATTTCCATTTCTCAAATGACCAGTGCTGATGAGAATTTTTTCATAAGTTTGTTGGCCTCATGTATGTCTTCTTTTGTAAAGTGTCTGTTCATATCCTT
>CAUYLG010050999.1:0-99930 GCA_963573385.1 Cacajao melanocephalus | reverse complement strand
AATTTTTGCATTTTTAGTAGAGACGGGGTTTCACCATGTTGGGCAGACTGGTCTCAAACTCTTGACCTCAGGTGATCTGGCCTCCCAAACCGCTGGGATTATAAGCATGAGCCAGCATGCCCAGCCAATTTGTTACTTTTTTAACTTTTTGACTTGATATTTGCAGGATTTTTCATTCTCTATCCACGGTAATTTAACATTTTTGCCAGGTGGTAATTAAGTGCTGGTCTATTTTGCTTTTGCTTTTGCTTTTTTTTTTTTTTTTTTTTTGGCCCAGAATACAAATCTGTATACACAAATTTTTATTCTGTTCAGGAAATATTTCATTTTCATATTCTGATATTTTTCTCAATGTAGTCTTTCCATCAGAAAAGCACATTCCAGTATTGTCAGCTACTGTCCTGTCTTCCAAATCCCTTGTCTATTTTCACTTGTTTCTTTTGATAAAACAGAAAGAAAATCTGAAGCCTTTCACATTTTCTTTTTTTTTTGAGATGAAGTCTCACTGTGTCACCAGGCTGGAGTGCAATGGCACGATCTTGGCTCACTGCAACCTCCGACTCTCTGGTTCAAGCAATTCTCCCACCTCAGCCTACCAAGTAGCTGGGATTACAGGCACGTGCCACCACACCCAACTAATTTTTGTATTTTGAGTAGAGACAGGGTTTCACCATGTTGGCTAGGATGGTCTCGGTCTCCTGACCTCATGATCCACCTGCCTCAGCCTCCCAAAGTGCTGGGATTACAGGGATGAGCCACCACCTGTAATATTGTTTTTTGTTGCTTTCAATGTGGATTTTAATCTGCTAATATGTTTTTAGCTTCCTTGAAATCCTTCGATCTTCATTTTCATTGTATTCTATTGCCTTTTTCTCTTAACCCATTCTCATCTTAAATAGCTTAATATTGCTGCATAGAAGCAATTTTTCTGTTTTTTCAATTATGGCAGAGAATCCTAAAATTTTTTTCTGCAGTAAATCACTTTTATTTTCAAGAGTGTTCTGGAAGCTGTTCACTTTTTTTTTTTGAGACAGAATATCACTCTGTTGCCCATGTTGGAGTGCAGTGGTGGGATCTTGGCTCACTGCAACCTCTGCCTCCCAGGTTCAAGCAATTCTCTTGCCTCAGCCTCCCAAGTAGCTGTAATTACAGGCATGTGCCAAAACACCTGGCTAATTTTTGTATATTTAGTAGAGACAGGGTTTCACCACGTTGGCCAGGCTGGTCTTGAACTCCTAACCTCAGGTGATCTGCCTGCTTCGGCCTCCCAAAGTGCTTGGATTACGGGCATGAACCACCATGCCTAGCCTGTTCACTTTTTTATATGCCTCATTTTACTTTTTTCTCTATACTCATCCTTCAAATGTGGTCCTTTCTTCCCAGACCCTGTTCACGTGAATGTTTGCTGAATCCCTTTTCAGTTAAATCCCAGGTCAATGGTAAGCTGATGAGCATATTTCCAATTCCAATTTCTAGTTCACCACTTTTCTATTGAAGCAGCATCCCTTTCCTTCCTATTGCCTGGTTTTCTGGATCTCTGACCCAACATCATACATTAAAAAAAAATCATAGTATTTGCATGTTCTGCTACTCAGGTATTTATTGTTTCTACCTTCACCTAAAGGGCTTTATTCTCGGGATGCACCATAGGTCTAATAGTCCTTCTCTGCTTTCTACTCACGTTTTAGCTCTAAGATTTCTGTGGGACTGAATGAAGAGGAAGTGAGGTGTGGAGAAAGAAGAGAGGGCGGGTATAGAACTTTTTCTCTTCCCGGTGTAACAGGGGTTAAGAGCATTAGCTAGTATTTCTTGGGTTAGGAGCTCTGACTCTGAGTAAGGTGTCAGACAGGATTGGGGAGGAGTATTAAACAGCTTTCAGTTTTGTATTTTACAGGGTCTCTGTTGCAGGAAGCCAAGGACTGAGCTACAACTTGGAAACTTCTGCCCCCAGCTACCTCCACATGCCTCCTAAATTACATCAATTCCTTCTAGATTCTAGAATTGAGATTTGGCCTTCTTCTGGGTTTTTCTGGGAAGGTACAAGCTCACTAGAGTCTTCTGTGAGGCGAATGTCATTTTGCCAGATGCAGTTCTATTAATTTTTAAAAATCTAAATCTTCCAGCTATGATATGGAGGAGAGAGTTCTGGACCAATTCTCTAGTCCTGAATCTGTTACTTATTGTTGGCTGACCTTGGATGGGCCCTTTAATATCTCTGGCCTTAAATTTCTTTATTGATAAACTGGAAGAATTTGACTAGATGATCTCAGAGTTTCCGATAACCTATTGCTTTCTAAGTCTCAAAAGAGAAAATAGATAACAACGCCCTGATTTAAAAAAAAGAGAGAAGAGAAAACAAATGAGTAGGTAGGTATGTTTTTCCACTTTGAGAGGCCGAGGCAAGTGGATCACTGAGGTCAGGAGTTCAAGACCAGCCTGGCCAACATGGCAAAACCCCGTATCCACTAAACATACAAAAATTAGCCATATGTGGTGGTACATGCTTGTAACCTCAGCTATTTGGGAGGCTGAGGTGGGAGGATTGCTTGAACCCAGGAGGCAGAGATTGCAGTAAGCAGAGATTGTACCACTGTACTCCAGCCTGGGCAGCAGAGTGAGACTCCATCTCAAAAATTTAAAAAGTGTATTTTTCTATGACAGCGCTGTAGCCTACAGACTATAAGAATCCTCTGACCAAAATTAAATAGCAAAAGTAAAAAACCTAAGCATGTAATTGTGGCCTAAGTTAGGAACTCTTTCACTTTTTAAGCAGTGAGTCCAATGTCAAAACAGGTGCAGCTTGTAAACTAACTGGCTTTTATTAGAATAAATTCACATGACCATCTGCCCTTTAAGGTAGATGACAGATAATATAAATTGGATAAAGATGGAAGGTTCTCAGTAGGCAGAACATGCTGGGGAACTGCCAGGCTTTCCAGAAACGATTAAATTCCCAAGTGACCAATCATTTAGTAAGAGAGTACATAGAGGGTGTGACACAGTATGGATTGGGAAATGAAATATTTGCCAAACAAACAGAAACTGTGTTTAATTTTTTTAAAGTTAAAGGACTTCCATGGCCTTCAGGAGGCAGTTTTGTCTCATGGTCTAAGCACTAGATTTGGAGTTAGAAAACCTGCATTCTCCAACTTACAAACTTAACTTCTACAACTTATCGGGGAGATTTTGGGAAGTTTAACTTCTCTGAGCCTAGTTTCTCAGTAAGTAAAATGGAAATAATTAGACATACCTTGCAGAGCTGTTGTAAAAATTACATGAGACTATACGATGGCTGCGAGAAAGCACTTAACGCAGTGTTAGTCAAATCTGAGCCTTCCAGAAATTTTTATTTGAACAAATCAGAGTTAAATGCAAATTAATCGAATCAGTTATACTGACCATCAAGTATCTAGGAGCCCATTCTCATCTCAATGGGGGGAGGGAGAGTTATTTAATTGCTATTAATAATAATGGAACTAAAATATATCCACATATTATCCAGTGATTTTTTTGGGTCTTATTATGTATTTCCTGAAATAATTAACTTCCATATGAACTGTATTAGCTAAATAATAAAATGCTTTAACTGAGCACAACCATCGGATTCTGGTCAACCACTAAACATGGGAAAATTCTGTAGATTTTTTGGACTGTAATGAACTAGAAATATTCAAAATCATAATAATAATGGGTAAACTTTGCCTGAAGGATGGGCAGCCTTCCTCCAACAAGTCTTGGGAAATTCTGTGATGTCAGAAAACACATGTCAGATGGAAGAATTTCCAGAGATGTTCATTTAGTTGTCATACCCCATGGTCTCTTCTCTTGGAAATGGAGTGCAGCAGTCGGTCACCACTAATCCCTCCCTCCTCCTGTTTTAATAAGGGTGATTCATTTATGTGGGAAAATGCAACAAAGATTTTTACTTAGGAACACTGCCTACATGATGGAATGTTTTTAACACAGAGTATTAAAAATTCACTCCAAAAACAAAAGCATTCAAAAATATATACAAGTTTGAAACTTTTAATACATACTTCTGTTCAGAGTTGTTAACAGCTTTTAACTATGTATGGGCCTTATCTTAGACTATATTGGAGATTATGTAGCGAAAATGAGGTAACTCTTTTTTGAGGTCTTCACCGTTTGCATTCACTGATGCCTAAAGGTAACTGGTTACTAGCTCAAAAGCTTTTAGCAATCCACATCTCATAAAAGCCACAAAGAGATGGATGTTTGATACGGATAATATTTAAGCATTCTGTTTATTTAAGTGGTAATGGTGTGGACTGTGCTAGCCTAAACTGAGAAAAATGATCAATATTCTGCTGCTTCAAGACAGTGAAATCATTTTAGAGGTTGTGGAATTTGAAAATTAAAGAAGTCTTATTCCTAAAGAAGGCATCCCAATATAGTGAGAAGCACTAAATTAGAAGATTAACTATCTTCAGGAATTAGGAATTTTGCATCCTAGCTCTGCCACTTCCTAACTATATGACCTTGAGGAATTGCAGAAGTGTAACATGGTTCACCGTGGAGACAATCCATCCCACCGATGCCACTTTACAGCTAAGGAAAGTGATACTGGCACCTGCCCAAGGGGGAGTGAAGCAGCTCCGGGTCTAGTTATCAATTTCGAGTACAGCAAGACACTTCCGTTTCTACAAGAGTATTACTTTGTCTAGATTCTCCTAATTACTATGTCTATGAAAACGCTGAGTGTGGCATATAGTGCTTGATGCTTTTAATAAGGTTGAATTAAAATAAAAATCAAAGTAACCAAATTTCACATTTCTTCAAACACCATTTATCAGCCAGGGCAAACTAATGCAGCATAAAATCCAAGGAAAGCTGGAAAATGCCACATGACCAAGGAGACCCTTCTTTCACAGCTTTGGTTAGGTACGTCCATAAAATTCCTTTTTGCAAACACATGTTTTAAACAATGGAAAAACCTTCTCATAAAGCCCCATGAGGCTTTTCTGTTCTTCCTTCACTTGTTTTTGCTTATATCTGAGGTATCAGAGCCTGGTTGTGTTGGAGGTAGAATTCATGGGTGAAAACGTGTTAACTTGACCAGATCATCAGGTTTGGTTTCTTCTTCAAGTTTAACAGTTTAAGGGAGACAGAATCTCCATAATGGAAGAAGTAAGTGGTATAATGCAAATTAGTTAAACAACATTAATTATTACCAAAAGTTGTAACTAAGCTAGCTAACATTTATTGCATGCTTATGATGTGCCTGGTACTGCATTAAACTTTTTATATTCAATTGAATCATACCCTTTAAGGTGACATCCTAGTTTCTGTGCCAGAGTAAGCTTCCAATGGGAAGTCTGCTTAGATTCTGGGGTAGCGGTAGCCAGAAAGCAGGGCTCACTTTAGAGAAGATGCAAAAGGTGCTGTGGACAACAGCTCACCCGAAGGACACTCCATGGGTCCTCTCATAACACCTACAGTACCACCTGCCTTGACACAGAGCCCAGGGGCAACTTGCGCTTAAATAAACTTGTTAAATAAACTTGATTTCTTGATATTTCTTTCTACTTAGGAGCACAGAAAACCCAAAGGTAAGTGGAGAAAATGCTCTTTACCGCCCTCTTCTTTCTCTAGGGAATTCTCCTTTCTATTGCATTAGGCCAAGCGCAGAAAATCATGGAGTCCCCAGAAGGGTAACATTTAGAGCTGACTGGAAGCCAGAACAACTACCTTAGAATACCAACGAGGACTGCTACTCTGGCCCCCTTAAGACCTCGGAGGACGGCTATGGCCAAACACATGGACAGGGGCTTTGCCATTTTATTTATTTTTATTTTTTTGAGACGAAGTCTAGCTTTGTTGCCCAGGCTGGAGTACAGTGGCGTGATCTCGGCTCACTGCAACCTCCACCTCCCAGGTTCAAGCAATTCTCCTGCCTCAGCTTTCCAAGTAGCTAGGATTATAGATGCCTGCCACCATGCCTGGCTAATTTTTGTATTTTTAGTAGAGACGGGGTTTCCCCATGTTGGTCAGGCTGGTCTCGAACTCCTGACCTCAAGTGATCCACCCACCTCAGCCTCCCAAAGTGCTGAGATTACAGGTGTGAGCCACCATGCCCAGCTGCTTCACCATTTTAGCAGGCTTACCAGGCTTAACCACATATGTTGTGTGTGTATGTCTGTGTATACTTATGTATATATGTGTATACACAGACATACACACACACACATAAGTGCATAATAGAGAAAGTACCTAGTACAATGGGTGGCACATGCTAGCATTTGATGACTGTGTTTTATTCCTCACTCTTGTTCCCCAAGGTGGCATATCATAAATAGCTTTTAGGCTGCTCAGACACAGTTCTTTCATTCCATCGGATGCCACTGAAGATTCGCCCTCCTGATTTTTATCATAATAATTCACTTCAGAACCCAGAGATTTTATGGTACATCAACTAGGTGATAGGCAACAAATCTGAGGCAGAGATGATTATTTAGCTGATGAAAAGCCACCACCAACAGAAAGATTACAACCTCTGGAGTAGTTATTGCTACTTCTGAAAAGATCCCAGTGATTCCTAATGGCAAGTTCTTCTTGAATCTAATCAAATAAAAATGGAGGTTTTATTTAATCAGGCTGCAGGCTTTGCCCAATAGTTCACACAGGTTGTATTTCAGTTTAAGTGCAGAACTGACAAAACAAAATATCCTTTGGGTGTTTAGCAAATTAAAGGAAATTGTGCCTAAGGTTTTGTTTATTTCTTTTAAATCAAAACCCTAAGATTACTACAGGAAACCACACCAGAACATTATATGATATCAAGTCATACCCTGATGATTAAATATGACCTGTTAGTTACATACAGACGGAGAAATGCCAAAATTAATCTCTATTCAGGAAAGGTCAACTAGTAAACAAACTTATAAATGCACAGTGACTAAAAAGGGAATAACAATAAATCTTAAGGCATCATTGGTTGAGTCTTTTCTGGTAAAGGAAGTTATTACCTATTTCAATGACTAGTATATGATTTTTAAAGAAGCCAACTAATTAAAATAAATACTAAAATGATGTTTTTTAAAAGACAGGGGACTGATTTGAAGACTTCTACAAAATGAATCTGTATTGGACTTTTAATTTGGGATTAGAAAGCATATATAGGAGCATAATGGAATAAAGTTACAGGAAATTCTTCTCAAATACAAAGTCAGGGTCCCTAGAAAGTACTGTTATTATTAATTAGCACTCTTTGAGCTCCTTTTTCACTTGTTGCACTCAGGAGTAGTTATTAGAAAATTCTGCTGATTTTTAAAGAATGTGGTCAGGTTGCATTTTACCTGAGTGAAATGGTTTCAAACTGCATTATCTACTATGATGCACTAATTTTCTAGCTACATCATTAATGCTGGGTTTGCTCACCTGGTGGCATGCCTAAATCATCGTGTCCCAAGCATGGGTGCCAACTTAAAATGATGACATCTATTGTGGCTGAAAAGTCATACACTGACAAAAATATTCCAAAGCTTAAGAAATTTGGGGGATCTGTGTTTTTTGCAGCTTGTTTGGTTAGATTTCCTTGGCTAAGACTAAAAATTACGTTTAGTTGTTTTATAGATCCAGTGCTATATGCTGACGGAATAAAGGGATGACATGAAGAACAGAGAGAAACCTCAAAAAATGTTCAAATCAAAAGAGCTCTCACATGGTGCTGAGAAATAAAACATAGGCACTTCTGCTTCAGGAGGTTTTCACATTTTGATCACAGATTGGCTTTCCCAAGCCCTTTCACTACTAGAAATTCCCTCGCGGTACAAATTGTCTAGTTCGCTAGAAGCCTTGTTCTCACAGACACCCCTGAGGTGTGTGAATCTTTATCATAAAATTCTCTCCACTGACAGCTGAGATGGGGTTCCTCCCACTGCTGGGAGCTGTGGATTGGCCCCTGCATCCCTGTCAGATGACCAAGTGTCACTTGAGGATCTTCCCCGACATGAGGCTGCCTGCCCTCCAGAACCACGTTATCCACCAACAAAAACAAAGCAGCGTCAAGCGCAATCTGTCTTCTGGAACTAGGGAACATGTCTGCCTCTGTTTCCTAATTGTGAGTGTAATTCAACAAAGTGTACAGTCTTCCTAACATTCTAAAGCTACTGGGCTACTGGGATTTTTACTACTTAACAATTTCCTTTTGTGTTCTTTTTTTTTTTTTTTTTTTTTGAGAAAACCTGTGCTAGAAAGGCACTAGAGAAAATGAATTTCCTCACTCTTGTATGTAGCAATTATACACTGTGTTAGATTCTAAAAGCTAACAAAGTTGATACACATTTGGAAAAAACATCTGCATGATTTAGACTCATCTACTTTCATTTGAAAAAGCAAACCCCAAGTCAAAGGGAGAGCAGGCCACACCCAGGGGAGAGCCGCTGGACCGGGAGGTCACACCTGGTCAGCCTCTGCCTCTGCGGAGCTCCAGCTGTTCCATACCCGGTCATGTGAGGGAGCGCCCAGAGCAGGTGACAGGGCAGTGGCTGGGCCCCAGGGAGGGCTCACTGGCAGCAGCTGTGGGAGCCAAGCCTCCGGGACACCTGAGTGAACGAGACGAAGGTGAAGTTCTCACAGTTTTCCAGCTTGACCTTCTTGGCTAGGTTTGGGACAATTCCCCGAAGAGAGCGCAGCCCCATCCTCTGCTCCTCATACCACACGCTGCCCATGTCTGTGGCCTCTTTCCTGGCAGTCAGGTAGAAGGGGGACTTGGCCTCCATTTGGGTAGGTGGCCGGTGGATGTACATGTACTTGTAGAGGAGGCAGTAAGGGCACTGTTTGTGTCCCCGGGAATGCTCATGGTAGATTTTCCCATGACACACTCTGGTGGAGCCACTCCGGCTCTCCCGCTTGACGCTGTCAGTCCGGGCAAAGTAGGGCTGGTTTTGGGGGTCTTTGAGTAGCTCGATGTCACCGTACATCAGATCTGCATGCTCCTGCAGCGTCCGCATGTTCAGGTACTGGCTGTTGTACTTGACCACTGTGGACAGGAGAGTGATAGGGCTGTCATCCCCCAGACACCCTGCCTGCCACATCTCCTCCTCGTCAGAAAGCGAGAAGTAGACAATGTTGCGAGAACGGGCACCCGACATGCCTGCCTTACTCAGCACCCACAGCTTCTCCTTGAGTTTCTTGGTGGAGGAGCTGAAAGTGCTGCTGGTGATGGAAAAGCCCACACCTGCGTTCTTCAGGATGCGGTCTAGGCCTCGGCGAATGGCATGGAGCGAGGTGGCCAGGAAGTCTGAGCCGTCGCTCTTCTTAACGGTGACATAAAAGTTCTCGAGCAGCTCGTTCAACTTCACTGCAGGGATCTCAAATGAGACAAACACGGAGGTTACACACTTGACACTCACACGGCCAGACCCCTCCTTCCTTCTAATCCTCACCAGGGGCTGTGCTGTGGACAACACATTTTGTGACCCCTTAGCACAACATAGTGGAAAGAACAGTGAATTTCAACTGGAAGATCTAGGTTCCATACTTGGCTCCACCTAACCTCTTTAAACCTCAGTATTTCAATCTGCAAACTAGAACATCATAATCAATACCCTCTCCAAGATTGTAATGCTTAAAGCAGATGACCATGAAAGGGTCTGCAAATACTAATGAACACCCACCCCAACACACATACATACATGTGTCTCCAAGTACATACATATGTGTACGTGTGTGTGTGTGTGTGTGTACACTTATTATTATTCGCTGTTTGTAACTTTGACTATTCCTCTTGGAAGGCCCTTGGATTTCTTTGTTTGCAAATCAGTTGCTTCCCTCTCCTTTAATAAAATTCAACCAAACTCTGTGAAGGATTCCTGAATTAAACAAATTCTGAATAACTTCATCCTTAATTTCCTCGATATCTGCATAGACTCCATTTGGTTACTAGACACAGTGCTGTAGGGAAAGATGTCTGATATATCCATTTTGCACAGCAAGTTAATGCTCCTTGATTTTTCACTTGAATTTATCTGAATAGGTCCTGAAATATCTGGCTTAATGAGCCACAGGTTTTCAGTATCAGTTGTTTGTTTAAAAGATATGAAAAAGCTGGGCATGGTGGCGCATGCCTGTAATCCCAACACTTAGAGAAGCCAAGGTGGGCGGATCACCTGAGGTCAGGCGTTCAAGACCAGCCTGGCCAACATGGTGAAACCCTGTCTCTACTGAAAATACAAAATTAGCTGGGTGAGCCTGTAGTTCCAGCTACTTGGGAGGCTGAGGCAGGAGAATTGCTTAAGCCGGGGAGGCGAGGGTCACAGTGAGCCGAGATTGCACCATTGCTCTCCAGCCTGGGCGACAAGACCAAAACTCCATCTCAAAAAAAAAAAGACATGAAAAAGTTAATGACTAACCTGACAGAACGAGCTCCTTATTTAGAGATGGTAAGGAAGCTTGGCTACTAAGAAAGCTTAATTTATTTTCAAGATGGAACTGCACAGGCAAACCGGACCTTGTTCATGGTCTATTCAAGCTGAATACATATTCTAGGACAATTAGAAAGTGCCAATAAAATTTTTTTATGAGTAGAAACTGGACAGGAAACATTCATTCTTCTAATAGCCCTTAATTAAGGAGGAAATAAAAGCTGAATTATAGATTAAAAATTAAACTGAAAACATTATACATCAAAATGTATGAGATGTTGCTAAATATACATAATAAATAAATATACATCAGAGTCTTGAATGACATTGTTAGAAAACTTTATTGAGAATAAGCAAACTGATTATTCAACTCAAAATGTTAAAAAACGTAAACTAGACTCAAAAATTGTAGAGTGGGGTTGGGCACGGTGGCTCATGCCTGTAATTCCAGCACTTTGAGAGGCCAACGTGGGCGGATCACTTGAGGTCAGGAGTTCGAGACCGGCCTAGTCAACATGGCAAAACCCCATGTCTACTAAAAAAAAATACAAAAATTAGCCAGGCATGGTGGTGCACACCTTTAGTCCAGTCCCAGCTACTCGGGAGGCTGAGGCAGAAGAATTGCTTGAACCTGCAAGGCAGAGGTTGGAGTGAGCCGAGATCATGCCACTGCACTCCAGCCTGGGCAACAGAGCAAGATTCCATCTCAAAAATAAAAAGTAGAGTGAATCAATAAAAATAAATAAATAAATGGACTAGAAAAGAAATAAATTGGGATAAAAATGTAATCTTTGAAAAGACCTACAAAGCCAACAAACTTCTAGCAGGTCTGGCTTTATAAAGAGAGTGAGGAAGAAGGAAAGGAAGTGTTTACACTTAAACCATATTAGGAGTAAGAAAGACTCTAACTACAGAAAATGAAGAGAGTAAAGAATATGAAGGGACATCACATATTATACATATTAATCTGAAAACTTAAGATAGCTTGAAATTGTCTAGCAAAATTCAATAAAAAGATAAAAGATAAAAGATAAAAGATCTGAATAGCCCCAAAGAGTGTGAAATGATTGTCAAACGTGTACACTGTTCCTAAAGTGATGGCTTTATGGAATCAGGTCAGCTTTTCTTTTTCATTTAAACAGTTTCCAGAGCATAGGAAAAAGACAGAAAGGCTCTTCATTTTTTTCTAACCCAAATCTGACCAATATTACATTAAAACCCAAAGTATAACTTCCCCAAGTAAAATACAAGCAATTTTCATTTTGCACGTTATTGGGTTAAATAGAATGTGTGCACAACAGTACCATGCAAAGCAAGGGCATGGCTCTGATATGCACAGGTTCCAGTTCATATGGTACCTCTCAAAACAAAGACTGCCTGTGTAACCAAGTATCCCAGCCTTGAAATGCATTTTTTTTTTTTTGAGACAGAGTCTCATTCGGTTGTCCAGGCTGGAGTGCAGCGGCACAATCTCAGTTCACTGCAGCCTCACTTCTTGGGTTCAAGTGATTCTCCTGCCTCAGCCTCCTGAGTAGCTGGGACTATAGGCGTGTGCCACCATGTCCAGCTAGTTTTTATATTTTTTAGTAGAGACAGGGTTTCACCATGTTGGCCAGGCTGGTCTCAAACTCCTGACCTCAAGCGATCTGCTCACCTTGGCCTCCCAAAGTTCTGGGATTATAAGCATGAGCCACCAAGCCTGGCTAAAATGCATTGTAAAATTTTGTTTTCCTTTCCTTCTGAGCCTCAGAATGTAGCCTTGAAAGGTACCTTGAGACCCTTTGTTTCCCTCCTCTCCCACCAGACACTCCCTTATACCATGCACATTTACCTAACTGTGTACTTATTCAACTTATACCAGGCACACTTATCTAACTATGCACTTACTTAGAAGTTCCAGGGCTAATCTGGAGACGAACCAGGCCTGGAGACCCAGTTGCAAAATTCCAGAGATTACCTCAAGGCCATTCATCAACAACCCGGCTACTGTTGAAATGAGGCTACCATGCTCCAGGTGGACCACAACTCAAGATATCCACTGGAACAAGACACAGAGACCTTGTGCCCAGCAGCACTCTGCATGCCTCCCATTCCAAGTTCCCTTTTAAAGCCCCTCTCTCCAGCCAAAGTTTAAAATGGTTTCTTTAAGGCACTGTCATTTCCCCACTGCTAGTGCTGGAATAAAGTCACTTTCCTTTAACTGCATCTCATTTTTGTTACTGGCTTTGCAAGTGGTGAGCAGCTGCACCTGGGTTTGGTTACACCTGTGTTACCAAGTTAAATTTAGGACTGCAGTACACCAATACTGCATCAAAATAAGGGGGGATTATTGTAGAATGTAAAAATGATTTACTCTCTTTTTGTTTTACAGAGTCTCATGAGTTTTCGTTGGATGAATGGATTAATGATAATACATTCAAGGCATTATGGGAAGACAGAGAAAGGCATCGCACCTATTCTGTGAGCATCATGGGAAGTGTCTGACTCCTGAAGTGAACACAAAACGATTCCATCTTAATGAATATTTTAATAGAATTGACATTCACACATTAAGGCAAAAAGTAATATGAACTTACAAATACTTGAAAAATATTTGAAAAAAATGTGATATCCATTGCAAATTTTTAAAAATTCGAATTCAAATTTAGATAGGAAGAAAAAGATCCTCTGACTATGATGAAGAGTAATGTACAGGCAAGAACTAGAAAAACTATACCCACAATGAAAACATTCAAATCTTTCTTATAACGTCAGGAACAGGAGGAGCTTACTGAGTTCACTGTTATTGTATAATACTGTTCTAGAGGTTCTAACTAACCAGGAAAGACAAGAAAAAGAAGTCCTATATACCCATATATACGTATGTATGTATTTGGGAAAGGAAAAAGACAAAATAAAATTGCTTTCTGATAATCTGGTTGCTGGTCCAGGAAACCCCAAGAGATTCAGCTGAAAAGTTATCAGAGTAGGTTAGTTGTATGCAAACTATAAGAAAAACAGCTTTCTGGGCCAGGCGCGGTGGCTCAGAAAGTAATCCCAGCACCTTGCGAGACCGAGGCCGGTGGATCATCTGAGGTAGGGAGTTGGAGACCAGCCTGACCAATGTGGAGAAACCCCGTCTCTACTAAAAATCATAAAATTAGCTGGGCGTGGTGGTGCATGCCTGTAATCCCAGCTACTCAGGAGGCTGAGGTAGGAGAATCACTTGAACTCAGGAGGTGGAGGTTGCGGTGAGCCGAGATCGCACCATTGCACTCCAGCCTGGGCAACAAGAGTGAAAATCCATCTCAACAAAAAACAAAACAAAACAAAACAAAACAGAACAACAGCTTTCTTAGGTACCAGCGATTATCAGTTAAAATAACTTCCCAATAACCACTGCACTAAAACTCAGCTGACTTTGGATTTTTATGTTGTCACTTGCAACTCCCTACTTGCAGTTGGTAAGCTCCCTTTATAGTAGTTGAGACTCCTTTGGTTGCAAGAGACAGACCAAACTTGAAGCTGAGGCAGAGAGCGCTATCAGAAGGAGTGGACTCTCAGGCCATCAGGACTCTCATTATCTCTCATTTCTGCTTCTTTGTGCAGCGGCTTTTTTTCATATAGCGGCAAGCACAGCCACCTACCACTCCCGAAAATGTACATCTTAAAGCTTCAGGTTTAGCAAGAGACCAACTCTCATTTTCAGGAGAAAAACACCCCAAAGAAGGATTCTGACTGGCCATAATCCAAAACACTTGCCAAAAGGTAGTCCACTCTATCCGTTCTCCTAATGTGATGGCTTCTGCAATAACCACGTAGAATTACAGAAGAGGAAGGATTATAGAAGAAAGAAGAAGGGTTCCTGAATAAGGGATGCCAAGTAGAAAATCTTATTTTTTATCTTAGTGCTTTAAACAAAAACCAAAAAACAAATCTTTGATAGTTTCCTGTGCCCTTGGGATAAATTCCAAACTGTTTACTTTGTATTCAAGTCTTCACAATCTGCTTCCCACAGTATGAGAAGACAGTTACAATTCCCCTCTCTGTACACACGCCCTTGGCAACATGACACTGCCGCTTCTCCTATCAAGTAGAAGCCATTTTTCCACCCCCTGAATCTGGGCTAGCCACATGACTTATTTTAACCAGCAGAATATGGCGGAAGTGACAATGTGTGAATTCCAAGACTTCAAGGAAATGTGTGAATTCCCAGGCTTCAAGGGGTTCTGCTTTTGCTGGTTTTTTCTTTTTTTTTTTTTTTTTTTTTCAAGACAGTCTCACTCTCTTGCCCAGACTGGAGGAGAGTGGCATGATCACGGCTCACCGTAGCATCCACCTCCCAGGTTCAAGGGATTCTCCTGCCTCACTCATCTGAGTAGCTGGGACTACAGGCACACACCACCACATCCAGCTAATTTTTGTATTTTTAGTAGAGACGGGGTTTTCACCAAGTTGGTCAGGCTGGTCTTAAACTCCTGACCTCAAAGGATCTGCCTGCCTCAGCCTCCCAAAGTGCTGGGATTACAGGTGTGACTGTGCCCGGCCTGCTTCTGTCTGATAGGTTTTTACTGGCTTAGTGTATGGTGTTGCCATGTCAGGAGGACCAGTTAGACTGTGGGGATATGGGGACAAGTTGTTTCCCATCTAACATGCAAGTGACTGCACCCATATGAGTACCCTAGTGAGATCAGCAGGGGAGGTACTAGGCTGAGCTCAGTCCAAAATGCTCACTCATCAAATCATGAACAAATAAAATGGTTGCTGCTTTAGATCCCTATATTTTTGGGCGGTTTTGTTACAGAGCAGTAGGTAACTGGTACACACTCTATTTCTGTAACTTCATCTTCTGTTCTCTTTGTACTCTATTTTCCAGCTTCCTTGAACTTTTTGCCATAACTAAAAACCATAAGGCCTTTTCATGCCACTTCCTCTGCCGAGAATGCTTTTCTCTACTAATCTTCTCTATTTGGAAAATCTCTGTTCATTCTTCCAAAATTAGCTCAAATTCTACTTTCTACATAACCTAAGCAAAGTTATTCTCTCATATGGGATCCCATGGCACTTAATTTAAATTTTTATTATGGTCCTTTCCATGTGGTACATTTATCTAGTTTATGTCTATCTCTTGAAGTGAACTGAAAGCTCCCTGAAGACAAGAACTACATTTCATTTATGACTAGATCTTTAACACATACCAGAAGTCCCAAAATATGTAATTGGCAATATGTAACCATGGGTTAGGCCAGGCACAGTGGCTCATGCCTGTAATCCCAGCACTTCGGGAGACTAAGGCGGGCAGATTGCTTGAGCTGTGTTTGAGACCAGCCTGGGCAACATGGTGAAACCTCGTCTCTACAAAAAATGTAAGAATTAGCCAGGCATGGAGGTGCAGACCTGTAGTCCCAGCTACTCAGAAGGCTGAGAAAGGTGAGTCACTTGAACCCTGGAGGTAGAGGTTGCAGTGAGCAAGATCACATCACTGCACTCCCACCTGGGTGACAGAGTGAGACCCTGTCTCAAAACACAAAAACAAAAAAAAAACCAATGGGTTAAACCAACGAATTAACCTAGTGTCAGGAGAACCAAGCTGACTTAGGATACAGAACATTCTTCTTAATTTCCACAGAATACCACAAGTTCCAAAGTAAAATCACAGCAAAAGCAATTCCTAGAGAAATGTCAAGTCACAACACTTACATTGTTTGCACACAAGAAACAGTTCATTCTGGCCCATATTGTTTACTTCCTTAGTTTTCTCTGACTCAGTTTTGATTGGTGATCATTCCCCCAGGTTACTAAGGTCTTCAATTGATTATAAAGACATTGCTAGAAACCATTTTCCTTTAGTAACCACTCTGAATTGATTCACCATGTCAAGATTCACTATAGATGATAAAATTGGCTTCCCTGATGTAAAAATGACCAAAGAGAAGTCAGAGACTGGTCATGGGGCTGATGATACCAAATGGGAAAGAATAAAATTAAAAAACATGGCTGGGCGCGGTGGCTCATGTCTGTAATCCCAGCACTTTGGGAGGCCAAGACAGGCAGATCACTTGAGCCCAGGAGCTTTAAACCAGCCTGGGCAACATAGTGAGACCCTGCCTCTAGAAAAAAATTTAAAAATTAGCCAGGCATGGTGGTGCACGCCTGTAGGCCCAGCTACTCAGGAGGCTGAGGTGGGAAAATCACTTAAGGATATTCTTTATTTCTTCAAGTTCTTTTTGTTTCACATTTATTGATTTTAGACCTTCTTTGATAAGCATTTAAAGCTAAGTTTTTTTTTTCTCTAGACATTATTTTAGCTATAACTCACAAATTCTGATAAATGGTGATTTAATTTTCATTCAGTTCAAGACATTTTATAACTTCCTTTGTGATTTCTTCTTGGTCCTTTGGTTATTAGTAATATGCTCACTTCCAAGTACTGGGAACCTTCTAGTTAGCTATCTGTAATTAATTTATAATTTAATTAGGTTAGGCGCTGTGGCTCACACCTGTAATCCCAGCACCTTGGCAGTCCCAGGTGGAAGGATCACCTGAGGTTAGGAGTCCGAGACCAGCGTGGCCAACATGGAGAAACCCAGTCTCTACTAAAAATACAAAAAATTAGCTGGGCATGGTGGCAGGTGCCTGTAATCCCAGCTACTCGGAAGGCTGAGGCATGAGAATTGCTTGAACCTGGGAGGCAGAGGTTGCAGTGAGCCAAGATTGTGCCACTGCACTCTTGCCTGGGGAATGGTGGGAGACTCTGTCTCCAAAAACAAACAAAAAAAATTATAATTTAATTTTATATTAAATTATTTTGTCTTTTGTTTTGTCTTTAAAAAATTTTTTTCAAGACAGTCTCACTCTGTCACCCAGACTGGAGGGCAGTGGCATGATCATGGCTCGCTGAAGCATCCACCTCCCAGGTTCCAGGGATTCTCCTGCCTCACCCTCTTAGAGTGGACAGAGAACATACTCTATATGACTTCAACCCCCTTAATTAATTGAGACTTGTTTTATGATCCACCATATTGGTCTAGTTTGGTGACTATTCCATGGCATTTGGAAAGAATTTGTATTCTGCACTTGGTTGCAGTACTACATACATGTCAATTAGGTTAAGTCAGTTTGATAGTGTTAAGTCCTTCTCCCTACTGATTTTCAGTCTACTTGTTCTATAAATTACCAAGGGAGAAGTACTGAAATCTCCAACTGTGGATTTGCAATTTTTCCTTTAAGTTTTATCATCTTTTGCTTCATGTGCTTTTATGCTCTGTTTTTAAGTGTATACACATAATCTTCATGTCTTCTTCATGAATTGTTTTTATTATTACAAAATTTATTTCTTCCTGTTAAAATTCCTTCTGTGGAATTCTATCTTGTTTGATATTCATAGCTACTTCAGGTTTCTTATGATTAATGCTTGTATATCTTTCTCCCATCACTTTACTTTTAACTTTTGTGAGTCTTTATATTTAAAGTCAGATGTGAATAGCGCATAGTTGGTCCTTGCTTTTTTTAAAAAATCCAGTCTCACAGTATCTCTCTTTTCATTGGTAGACATAATTATCAAGATAGCTGGGTTTACATCTACTATATCTTGCCATTTGTTTTTTATTTGTTCCATTGGTTCTTTGTTCCTTTTTTCCTCTTATTTCTGATTGAATTTTTTTCTTTTTTTACAATTCCACTTCGATTTCCATATTAGGATTATCCACTCTATTTCTTTGCTGTATATCTTTAGTCTTGTTCTAAGATTTGCATTATACATGTATCAGTCTACCTTCAAATACTATACTACTCTGCATATATTGCTGGAACTTTAAAACACTACACTTTCGTTCTTCCACTTATCCTTTTTGCCATTGATGCAATGCATTTTTTTCCTCCATATGTAACATATAAACCTTGCAATACATTGTTATGAGAAAAATAAATTTTATATGCCGGTCAAGTACTTTCTATTCCTTTGTGAGATCCTTCTTTCTATAAGGTGTAATTTTGCTTCAGTCTGAAGAGTTTCTTTTAATATATATTGTTGTGTAGGTCTTTTGGTGATGAATTCTCTCAGCTTTGGTTCATATGTAAAGGTTTTTATTTCACCTTTATTTTTATTTTCTCTGAATATAAAATTCTATGTTGACAGTTTTTTTCCTTTAGCTCTTTAAAGATGTTATTCTATTGTCTTCTGGTTTGTGCAGTTTCTAATGAGGTTGTTTTTTCTTTTATCTGTATCAATTTAATATTTTTATTATTCCATTTTATCTTGTTATGGTTTTCATTTAAAAAGTCAGTGATCTTTGAAAGAAAATTTAAAAATTTAAAAAACTTACATATGCATCCATGTAGCTATCATTTCCAGTAATTTCATCCCTTTGTTTAGATCCATATTTCCACATAGTATCATTTTCCTTCTGGCTGAAGGACTTCCTTTAACATTTTTCTAAGTATAAATCTGCTGATGATAAATTCCTTCATTTTTGCCTGAAAAGTCTTTATTTCATCTTCATTTTTTTAAAGCTGTTTTCGCTGAGGATAGTGAAAGTATTTTTCTTTCAGTAATTTAAATAAATTGCCCCATTGTCTTTTCATTTTCATTGTTTCTGATAAGAAATCTGTTATTGATCTTATCTTTGTTCCATTGTATATGTCTTTTTTATCTGGCTGCTTTTTTTCTCTTTGTCATTGGTTTTAAGCAATTTGATTACTTCCTCCTCCCTCTTTTCTCCTTTTTTTTCAGGAATTCCAATTACACGTACATTAGGCTGCTTGAAATTGTCCCACATGTCAGTAAATGCTCTGATTATTTTTTAAAATTCTCCAGCTGGGTATGGTGACTCTTGTCTGTAATCCCAGCACTTTGGGAGGCCAAGGCAGGAGAATAGCTTGAGTCCAGGATTTTTAGATCAGTCTAGGCAACACAGAGAGACATAATCTGTACAAAAAATGAATTAGCCAGGTATGGTGGATCCTGCCTGTGGTCCCAGCTGCTCAGGAGGCTGAGGTGGAAGGACCACTTGAGCCCAGGAGGTTGAGGCTGCAGTGAGCTGTGACTGGACCACTGCGTTTTAGCCTGGGTGACAGAGCAAGGCTCTGTCTCAAAATTTAAAAAATTCTCTTTTCTTTCTGTGTTTCATTTTACATAGTTACTATTGTTATATATTCAAGTTCACATATTTTCTTCTCTAAGTAAAATACGCCTAAGCAGTTTGTTTTTTATGACACATTGTAGTTTTATATCTAGAGGTTCATTTTGGGTCTTTTTTATATTTTCCATGTCTCTACTTAAATTTGTGAACTTATCAAATATAGCTACAATAACTATTTTAATGTCTTTGTCTTCTAGTTATATAATCTAGTTAGTTCTGGCCTGGTTTTGATGGATTCATCCTTTAAGGGATGTATTTTCTTGCTTCATTGCATGTCTGATAATTTTTGTTTAGCTGCTAGACATTGTGAATTTTATTTCTTGTGTTCTAGATTTTTTATATTATTATACATATTCTTAAGCTTGGTTCTGGGACATGATTAAGTTACTTGAAAATGCTTTGATTCTTTTGGATCTCTGTGAGATCATCATTTTGGATAAAAACATTTTGAAGATTTCCTGGGTAGGATTAGAGCAGTGCTCTGTCTAGGGCTAATTATTCCCCACACCTGATGCAAGACCTTTCTGAGTACTCTACCCCATGAATCCTTAGGTTTTTCTAATTTGGCTGGTAGGTACAGGTACTGTTTCCAATTCTGTGTGAGTGTCAAGTACTGTTCCCTCTAATCCCTTCAGACAGTTCTTTGTCACCCTCAGATAGCTTCCTCACACACATATGTTGATCAGTATTCAGCTGAGTATTTGAGGGAGATCTTCAGATCTCTTTCCTCAACTCAGCAAGTCTGCTGGGCTCTGACTGGATTCTCCCTCCCTGCACCATAAACGTATTTTTAGTTATCTCAAGGTGGCAAGCTAGAGGAGTCATAGGTATTACCTTGTTTGCTTCCTATCTCTCAGAGGTCACTGTCCTTAGCCTAGTATACAGTGCCTTGAAAAACATTGTTTTATATCTTTCATCTGTTTTATGGTTGTTCAGGAATGAGGGTAAATCTGGCTCTCTAAACTGGCTGAAGTGAAAGATTTAACTGATTTTTCTCCCACGTATGAGTCTAGTTCCCATGTCTAGTAATAGTTGATTGGATGCTAGAAATTGTGAAATTTACAATGCTGAATTCTGGATTTTGTCATTTTTTTCTCAATGAGCACTGAAATTTCTTTCTAGTGAACTTGTATCCTCAGCCTCTCCAAACTGTGATCTCTCAGTAACCACAAATCAGTGAGATCGCCAAGCTCTGTACAGATTCCCCTCGCTTCACTGCAGTTCAGAAACTGCCTCCAGGCAGAAATCCTGAGAGATGACAGGACTCCTCTCACTTGTTTCCTGTGTCTTAGGGATCACATTCTGTGCACCCTGTTCTGTCTAAAAAGAATTGTTTCATATATTATGTACAGTTTTCAAGGAGGGTAATTCTGGCCAGAAATGGAAATTTCAATTTGTTTTTAAATCTGCTAATTATTTTGATTAGTATATTGTTGCTTATCTCTATGTTTTTATTTTTATAATAATTTCATATATAGTCTATAATCTGCTATCTATAGGCCTTCGTGTCTAAATCTGTTGTTCACTGTTTTTATTCATCCTCACACATTGTGGCTTATTTCCTTAAGCAGCTGATAATTTTTTTTTTTTAATTTAATGAGCACAAATTTAGTTGTTCTGACTCTGCAAAAAACCTGAGCACCTACATTTTGGATGTTTCCCTTAAAAGAATATTATCATATGACTCTGCCAGGAGCTGGGTATGCTACCTACCTAGAACCTCTTTAGGACACTTTCAGATCCTCTCCTTAATAAAGAATTCATCAGTTCACCTTCCCTTTTTAAATAATGTTATCAACATATGCCCTGCCTTTCATATGTGCTTACTGGTCACTACTTTAGTTTCTTTCTTTTTTTTATTTTTGGCCTCATGGATGTTTCCCTGTCTGCAAGTATAGCAGAAAGGCCCCTTACACTATGTAGTGTACCATGGTGCCAGAAGTAGAAACCTGGGTTTCCTGTCCTATTTCATCTCTTGTTGATTCCCTAAGCACATCACTCAAACCTGGATATCTCATTTGCCCTTGGACTTCACCTATGATCTCTATTTTCAAGACTTTACAATGTATAGTTCCAGCTTTAACAGTTCCACCATTTTAAGTCCCACATTCCTAACTCATTATCGGCCATGTCCATCTGCACATCTAATTTAGTCTCAGTGCAGTCAAATCAAAATACAGTACCTTTATGTTCTACCTCCACATGTCCAAGACTTTTTCCTTCCACTTACAAACCTCAAGTATTTCAAGTTAGGTAAGTTTTTCAGTATTTTGGGATTTTTTTTAGAGGCAGGTTCTGGCTATGATGCCCAGGCTGGAGTACAGTAGCTATTCGCAGTCATCATCACAGCACACTGTATGCCTGAACCCTTGGGCTCATGCCATCCTCCTGCCTTAGCCTCCTAAGTAAGTGGGACTGTTACAGGTATGTGCCAGTACCCCTAGCTTTCAAGTTGGAAGAGATTTAAGAGCTCATTGGGGAAACTGAGGGCCAACGACATTAACTTTTTGCTCATTACTTCCAATTATTCCCCTAAAATACCACTTCTGTTATGTTTCTTCTCTCTCAAACAACTTGAGTGGTTTCCCTTTTGTCTAACCCTAAAGATGCTTGCAGATTTTATGGTCAGTGTTTTCCCTACTACAATAGTCCCTTTCTCTGTCCCTGCAATAATCCTTTCAAATAAAGTCTCTCCTTAGCAAAAAGAAAACAAGATATTTCAGTGATTTTCCGGTGTTCACAAGATTTTAGCTTGGCACTTAAGGGTTGTCAGAATCTGGTTTCATTGTCCATGATACCAAGATATGAGGCCTCTGCTGTAGGCAAATGAGTCTATCTTCCCAAATTTTATTCTTCCTTACAGTACTCAGCCTAGGAGACTCCTGTCCTCATTTAATTTTACTGAAATCCTACCTTTCCTCAAAAATAAATCTTAAATATCAATTCTCTCTCCAGTTTTAACAAACCGAAATTAATTTACCCATCTGAACTTTTCAGGCATTTCCCATCTATAAATTCATAAAACACTTGTTAAATTCTGTTTTGTGTGTAGATTTTTTCTATTTTGTGTTATTTCAAAGTTTCCCCAGGCAGAAAGCCACCATTCTGTGTTCCCTACAATGCTTAGCACAGTGTCTGGCATTTGGAAGCTCAGTGAAGTTGGATGAAAGAAGTAAACTCAAGAATCCCTTACCTTGGTGATGTCTGTGTGGTCTTTGAGCCCGTTGGTCATGCACCAATAACGCCACACATTCAAGGCGTACCGCGTGGCTTTGGTAGTATTTGGGCTTACTGCACTGGTACACAGATCATTCAAGTCATCATTAATATTAAATACAGGAAATTTGTTGAGCTTAGTGGAATAAGCTAGAAACAAAAACAATAAAAGCATTAAAATAATTTGTCATTCCCTTCTTTAGAGAATTACATCTTGGGATGTTAAAAAACAGAAAACTCTAAAAGACAACACTTTAAAACATGAAATGTCTATTAAAGTATATGTATGTATATATGTGTGTGTGTGTGTATGTGTATATATATATATATATATATATATGAATAAGTAGGGAACAATACTTATAACATGGAATCAATGCAGTAGCTTGCATTTAATCCCTACTATTTTCCATATATACTAGCTTATGTACTAATGCAGGCATTCCAATAATAGAAGTATAAAAATAAATGCTGAAAGTCAAAGAATGTTCTATCTAAAATTTTCACTGAAAAAAAAGCATTTCTATTAACATTAAAAGGAAAGGAAGAAAGATAAAGCAAATAAAAAATTACACACTCTTAGCACATGAAGACCTAGCATTTATTTCAAATGTCTTGTGTGCCATCATGAGAATCCTTGAAAGAAATGGTGTTAGGATTTTCTCTTTTTCTTTTTTTTTTTGAGACGAAGTTTCCCTCTTATTACCCAGGCTGGAGTGCAATGGCGTGATCTCGGCTCACTGCAACCTCCACCTCCCGGGTTCGAGCGATTCTCCTGCCTCAGCCTCCTGAGTAGCTGGGATTATAGGCACTCATCCAGCTAATTTTTTGTATTTTTAGTAGAGATGGGGTTTCACCATGCTGGCCAGGCTGGTCTCAAACTCCTAACCTCAGGTGATCCACCTACCTTGGCCTCCCAAAGTGCTGGGTGGGATTAAAGGCGTGAACCACTGCACCTGGCCCTGTGTTAGCATTTTTTTTTAAAAAAGTTTTGTTCACAAAACTGATAAAGAGAGAGGCGGGGGCGGGGGTTTAAATCCTGATCCTACAACACATCAACTAGCTTTGAATCAGAAGGGAAGGTCAAGTGAGAGAAAAATTAGAGGAAAGAGGGAGGAATATTTCAGAGGGTCTCACATCTCTGCAGAGAAGAGGGAAAACGGCTGAAGTTGCCATAATTACTTCAGATCAAGACAGGTCTTCCTCAACCTGTCTACTTTAAGTGTTGGTTGTTAAAGGGATAACTAGTCCATAACCCTTAGCTGGTTTTTTGTAAGACCCTGTGATCTGCTAAAACCAGGCTTAATCTGTTCAAATTCTAAGTCAAGGTAGAGCATCTCAAGGTAAAAACACTTCATCTAATAGTTCTCATTCTCTGGACTATTGATGTATGTATTCAAACAAGGTGCCAACTGGCCAGGACTGTGGGAAACAGCAAAATGAAAAGTTTGTGCAGTGACCAAGGTGAACTGCAAATTGGGTTCACTTTACCTTCCTCGACTCACCTTTCACTGCTCTCTCTCTGAGCATCTCCTCTATACCAAACTACCAGTCTCCTGCTGTCCCCAGGATCTGTCAGCACCAGAACACCCACATTACACCTTCCCCATGCACTGCCTGAGCAATCTTCATATAGTCATTTTTTTTTTGAGACAGCGTCTCGCTCTGTCACCCAGAGTAGAGTGCAGTGGCGCGATCTTGGCTCACTGCAACCTCCGCCTCCCAGGTTCAAGTGATTCTCCTGCCTCAGCCTCCCACATAGCTGAGATTACATCCACCACCACACCTGGCTAATTTTTGTATTTCTAGTAGAGATGCAGTTTCGCCATGTTGGCCAGGCTGGTCTCAAACTCCTGACTCAGGTATCTGCCCGCCTCAGCCTCCCCAAGTGCTAGGATTACAGGCGTGAGCCAACATGCCCAGCCTTCATATGGTCTTTGTACCAATCAAAATACTGTCTTTTTTTTTCAATTCCAAATCCACTTCTATATAACTTTTCCTTACACTCACCCAACTCTGTTATTCTCTCCTTCAGTCTATGTCTCACATTGCTTTACTACTTTTTAGGAGTGTGTTCTCATTGTGTCCAGAAGGTCTCTTCAATTGGTTTGTATTCCCCTTAAGAATATGTCTTTGCTCTTTCAATCTTGATCCTGCCCAGAACTGTTGAACACACTCAGCTTTAACAAATGTGTACAGCTACAAAGGAAGAAAAAATGCTGGAAACTATTTGAAGCAAGTGTGTCATTTTCAAGGTATATTTCTCTCATCATCCCCATAAACCTGAATAACTCCTATTACTTGTGGGACTTGCTTGATATTAATAAAAGGAATCTTATATAAAATTTATTATTATTTTACCTAGCACTAATTGAATGCCTACAACATGCCAAGAGGTTTTACATAAATTATCTATAATCCATAAGCAAGCCCTTTGTTATTCCTATTTTAGAGGTAAGGAAATCAGCCTCATACATTTAAGCAACTTCATACATTCACTCACCCAATATTTACTGAGGTACCCTCCCTATGCCAGGCACTGGACTGTTTAAGCTATGGAGTTAGTAAGTGGAAGAGCCAGGATTTGAACCTCGGTCTCTGACTCCATGGTTGAGTCATTACAGTGAAGGAATCAGGTACTGTAAGGATAAAACTCTCAGTAAAGAATGCAATTTAGATATTAGCTTGTGCTTATGAAAAATACCCTGGTCCCCCAAATTTACTCAGATGAACCTTCGATAAGAGTAACTAAGACTGCTTTGTTTAGATGACCACTATAGTTTCAAACATGATTAAATTTAATTATCACATTAAACAGCTAATGACCTTAATTTCTTTTTTAAATTTTCTTAAAATCACAGGACAGAGACTGTACATTGAAAATGGAAACCAAAATCCTAGTACACAGTGAAACAGGTAAATACTTGTTTGCTTATGTAATGGGACAGAAATTATGTGAAAATGATTAAATGACATATTAGGTTCCTTCATCATTATATTTGTCGATTAAATTACATTTACTTAATAAACTGCTTTCAAAATTTTAGAGGCAGAAGTTGTGTTACGGTGCTGAGGATATTTTTCATAGTCTATATTGATGAAGAAACAAACAAAGGTAAGAATTTGTAACTGAATACAGGAAAAGGAGGGAACTACTAAAGGAAGATGTGAATGATTTTTTCTGCCAGAAGACAGGACAAACCCTGAGCTCAAGATGAGGAGGAGCTGGGGTGAGAGCGGGAAGGGACTGTGAGGCTGTGGTGGTGTAGACTGCGGCTGCCCTTACATCATCGACCACCAGCACAGGTCTTGGCAAGTATGGCGCATGAAGTGAGGGAAATTTACTGTGGAAGGCCACCCTGAGGGCCAGAGAGAGTTACTACCTCAGGTAACTCTGGGCAGTCCCATTGAAAATGGATCAGGGGAAAAAGCAAAGCAGCTCAGACAAGCAAAGAAATCCCTGAGTGCCACCATCTCTCAATTAACACCTTCCCGGTATCTACCACTGGGACAGTTCCAGCTTCCCAGCTTGTTGCCAGCTCAGGCACCCTGAAGGGAAGCCTATTCATGGACACTTCTTCAGCCACTCATCACAGCTGCTTGAAGTCCACTTGCAGAACCCTGTGCTCAACCACTGACTGCAGAAATGAACTCTATCCAGGTGTTATCAGACAGGAGCCTTTAGCAATAGCTAAGGAAATCCCTAGCAATTACCAGTAGTGATCAATCTAGACAGGAATTTTAAAATGTGAGTACATAAGCATCACTTGGCAATGGGAGAAACCAGTAGCATGACAGTCACCAAGCTACACAAGCAGAGAAGCTAATTCCACATTCCCTACTCCTCCTTCTGAAAGGAGAGTTAATCCAGAAAACCAGAGATAAAAAATTAGAACATTACAAATGTATCATTAGAGATTTGAGAGGATAACACATCCTTAAAATAACAACAGTCTTTACCAAAAAAGGAAAAACAGGAAAATAAGAAAGATCCTAGAAATTTAAGATGATTGAAAAAATATATTTTAAAAACAAAAGAAGAGCTGAGTATTAGAATGAACATGACTAAAAGGCAAATTAGTGATCTAGAATGACTCTTCCCTACAGGGGAGGCAAAGACATAAAAAATTATGAGCGTGAAGTTAAGAGATATGAAAGATAGATTCAGGAGACTGTATATCTATCTTAAGAATTCAAAGGAAAAAATTATAATGATGAAAGAAATAATATAAGAAAAGTTCCATTAATCAAAGAAAGATTTGAAACTTCAGGATATTAAGGTTTATGAACTGTCAAATGGAAATACTGAAAGAAGACATACATGTAAACATATCTTGGTCAAATTTCCAAAGTCTAAGAACAAAGAAAAAATTCTACAATCTCTTCTGGTGGGCAGAAAAAAAAAAGCCACCAACAGGCACTGGAGCTGTCAACAAAGTGAGAAGAATCAGATTTCTCCTCTATAACACCAAATGGTTTTTTTAAAAAGGGGGGGGCTTAGTGTCCTCAGAGTTGAGAGGGAAAAAGACTGTAAATGAACAAATTTATTAACTACCTAAAGCAGCATTTGAATGCTAGGGCAAGATAAAGGTATTTTCAATCATGAAAGAAGTAGCATCCAACTACCCACCCTATCTTTAAAAAAATTGGTTACAGATATTTGTCAGCAAAATGAAAAATGGATTGAACAAAGGGAAAGATATAGGGTATAAGACATAATGAGGAGCAAAAATTTATTTTTAACGTTCAGTAATGTGGCAATAAAGCTGAATATAATTGTTAAGAAAGGGCTGTATATTGTATGTAAAATATATCTCATTGAAGATTTTTTAAAAAAAAGAATTAGGACATAGATGAAGCATAAAGGAATAAAATCTTCAATCAAAAACCCAACACCTGCAATCTATCTGGCAAAAGTTAGAACAGGTTAACAAAAGAAATAAGAACCAAGAAAGAAAGCATGATGTACAGAAAACTTAAGATAATGCAGGAGGACTTTCACTTAGGACTAGGATGAAGTTGCTGGTACTATACTCTTCTTCCTGCTGAGAATCAACCTTGATAAAATTCACTGGAATACAACCACAGGAACCAGAACTCAAGAAGTAAAAATCTCAGAAGGAAGGGAAATGCATAGAGGGGATTACTGCTCTGGTCACTATGTTTTGTCTCTTAGGGCATTTGCTGAGTTGCAGTGCAGGACAGAGAACCCAAATAGAAAGCAGCAGCCTGAAGTCTACATCATCTCAGTGGAATAGGTACATGAATACACAAGCACAGGGCTACCCATCAGCCAGCACTTGAGAGACTGAGATCCTGGAGGAAGGACACCACAGAAAAAGGAGTTAACACTCTGCATATAATTTTCCTTTCAGAAACTGCTGATCCTAAGCCACATATGGAGGAATGATATAGAGAAACCAAGCAGAAAAAAAATCACTAAGAGGCAATTGTATAGCACTGAGGAGTCAAAAATAGTAATTCAGGTGGGGCCTTCCAAAGAGGAGCGAGGACATGGACAATCTAGCTTTCATTTGAAATCCAGGAAGGGCTTGACTGTAAGAGTTACAGAAACTGGAAATAGATTAGTCTTGACTGCATTAAAGTGATCTGCCCACCTTACATGCTGGCTAGCAGAAATTTAAATCTTTTCTTGAGGAAGATAGTATCTTCAAAAGTTTTCATACACAATGGTCAGCATTCAATAACAAGTTAACAGGCACACCATAAAACAAAACCAAATGAATGAAAACAAAGAGAAAGATCAGGCAATACAAATAAGCCTACAGATAACATGGATTATTCAAGTTCTCAGACGCAAACTTCAAAATAATTTAAATATGTTAAAGAAAACAATGAAAAGATAGAGAATTTTACTAGAGCACTGGAATCTGTTAACAAAATAGAAATTCTAGAATTCTTTCCTTTTTCTCTTCTTCCTTTTTCTGCCTCAACTATGCACTTTTAAAGTTGTTGGTAGGGCAGAGCGAGGTAGACATTTATACCACAGTATGTGCGTATTGAAGGAGACACGATGACCTCAAGTAAGGGTATGGAGAGCATCCTTATAGAATTGTCCAGTGAGTTGTGCTGGAACTTCACTATAGTGAGAGATATCTGTCAGGATGGGAGAAATCTGGCAAGCAGCTACAGGGTTTGAGTCAAGAGAGAAAAGTATTCCATGGAGGAGCAGCCTGGTATGTGGTGCCATAATCTGAGCAGGTTAACAAGGGCATCCATGCAGCAGGGGGAGGCATGTGGAGAGGCCTTGTGTGAAAAGTCAGGGTCTGACTGGGGTGAGCAGGCCTTCCATGCATGGGGGTGACCTGGCATGAGGTGTCATAGCCTAAGGAGCATGAAGAAGGCTTTCATGTAGGAGAGTGCCCTACAATGAAATATCAAAGTTGAATGGAGTGAGGAAGGTATTTCTGGTTTGGAGGAAGGCCCAGTGCAGGGCATTATAGGTTGAGCAGATAAGGATGGCATCTGTGTGTATGTGGGAGGCAGAGCACAGGTGGGTGTTGGAGTCTACATAGGCAAGGAAAGTCATTAAGACTGAGGAACAGGAGTTAACTAAATGTAATACATGATTCTGAATTAGATCCTTTTCCAATATAAAAGACACTGTTTGGGCAATTGGCAAAACTTCCATAGGAATAGACGTTTACAGGGAAAGAGTGCATCAATGTTAATTTCCTGATTTTGATGATTATATTATGATTATGCAGGAAAGTGTTCTTTCTTGTAGAAAAATCACAGGAAATCACTTGCAGGGATGCTGCATCAGGTTGGCAACTTAACTTCAAAATTGGTTGAGAAAAAAATGTTCTCTGTAATACACTTGCACTTTTTGGAGTTTAAGATTGTTTCAAACTTCAAAAAATTATTAAAAAGACAATAATGAATTGAGAATTCAATAGATGGCCTTGGATAACCTTGAATAGATGGGATAACAAGCAGGTGTAACATATCTAACATAATAGAGGATTAGTGAACTGAAAGTTCAATAGAAAACAATGAAATTGAAGCAGAGAGAGAAAAGAATGTAGAAAATAGAGAAAATAGCAAAAATAGACATATGGGACATAGTGAAATGTCTAATATATTTGTAATTAAGAGTCCCAGAAACAGAAGAGAGAATGGGGAAGAAGCAATATTTTAAAAATGTTGGGTGGAGAATTTTCCAAAATAAAATACCTCAGTCTAGAGATTCGAGAAGCTTTTCTAACCAAGCAAAATAAATACAAGGAAAACTAAATGTAGGCACATAGAACAACAATGCTGACAACCTAAGTCAAAGAGAAAGTTTTCTTTTTCTTTTCTTTCTCTCTCTCTCTTTTATTTTTAGAGACACGGTCTCACTCTGTCACCCAGGCTGGAGTGCAGTGGTGCTATCACAACTCATTACAGCCTCATGCTCCTGGGTTCCTGGGTTCAAGAGATCTTCCTACCTCAGCTTCCTGAGTAGCTAGGACTACCAGCATGCACCACAATGCCTGGCTAGTTTTTAATTTTTTTGTAGTGACAGGGGTCTCACTGTGTTGCCCAGGCTAGTCTCAAATTCTGGCTTCAAGCGATCTGTCTGCGTCAGCCTCCCAAAATGCTGATGTTATAGGTGTATTCCACTGTGCCCAGTCTTTTTTTTTTTTCTTTTTCAATTCCCCACATAATACCAACATAAGAGGAAATTTTATTTTTTTTTTTAATTTATTTTTTGAGATGGAGTCTCTCTTTGTTGCCCAGGCTAGAGTGCAGTGGCATGATCTCTGCTCACTACAATCTCCGCCTCCTGGGTTTAAGTGATTCTCCTGCCTCAGCCTCTCAAGTCGCTGGGATTACAGGCACACACTACCATGCCTGGCTAATTTTTGTATTTTTATTAGAGACGGGATTTCTCCATATTGGCCAGGCTGGTCTGACACTCCTGACCTCAGGTGATCCGCCCCCCAAAGTGCTGGGATTACAGACGTGAGCCACTGCGCTTGGCCCAACATAAGAGAAATTTTTAAAAGAAACTAGAAAGAAAGGACAAATTACCTCATATAGCACAGCATCAGACTGACTGATTTTTCAACTGAAACGATGGAAGCCAGAAAACAGATGATATCTTTAGTATGCTAAAATACAATTACTACAAGTCTAAAACTTATACTAAGCAAAGCATCCTTCAAAAATAAAGGTAAAATGTTGCTGCAGTCACACAAAATAATGAGCAAATTCGGTGTTAGCAGTAAAGTGCTAAAAAAATAAAGACAGATGTTCAGGCAAAAGGAAATGATACAAGATGGCAGCAAGTTAATGAAGAATGCAGTATACTGGAAAGTATGAATATGTAGGTGACTCTCAATGAATACAGCTGTTTAAAACAATACTAGTGATATCTTATGGAGTTTAAAATACGTGTAGAATTAATATTATAATAACACAAATGAGGGTATCTGAATCTAGTTTCGAAAAGTTCTTGCATTGTCCAAAAATGATGAAAATAAGAAATTAGACTTTAATAATGCAAAAATACATGTTTACATCTGTATGGTAATATTACAAGAATAATAAAAGAATGTATCATGCCTGTAATCCCAGCATTTTGGGAGGCTGAGGTGGGCGGATCACGAAATCAAGAGATCGAGACCAGCCTGACCAACATGGTGAAACTCCGTCTCTACTAAAAATACAAAAATTAGCTGGGCGTGGTGGCATGCACCTATAATCCCAGCTACTTGGGAGGCCAAGGCAGGAGAATTGCTTGAACTCAGGAGGCAGAGGTTGTGGTGAGCCGAGATCTCACCACTGCACTCCAGCCTGGGCGACAGAGGTCTCAAAAAACAAGAATGTATAACTTATAAATTGACAGAGGAGGAAAATGAGATAAAAAAAAGACTTGCTTAATCAAAACCAAGCCATAAAGAAGAGATGGGACCAAAAAAATGTAAGATGATAGATTTAAACATAAATGTATCCATTATTATAGATATTCCAATTAAAAGATAAATGTTGTCAGGCTGGGCAAATGAACAATACTCAGCTATATTCTCCTGGCAGAAAAATACACCTTACATATAAGAACAAATAGAAGATAAAGATTCAAAGCAAAAGGATGAAAAAAGTTATACCATGGGAACAATAAGCAAATGAAAGCTGGTATACCTATATACTAACAGACAAAACAGACTAAGGCAAGAAGTATTACTAGAAATAAAGAGGGAGGTTTTAAAATTCAACAGGAAGGTATATATAACAATCCTCAATATTTGTATGGATCTGATAATGAGGCCTCAAAATATACAAAGCAAATATTCAAAGAATTAAAAAGAGAAATAGGCAAGTCTATGACTAAGAGATTTTAATACATCTTTTCCCACAACTGACAAAACAGGGAGCAAAAAAATAGTATAATAGTATAGATATAGACGTGAACAATGCAAATATCAAACTAGACTAAATTCATACATAGAGAACAACACACACAACTGCAGAATATACATTCTTCAAGCATATATATCACCTTTACCAAAATAGAAATGCTGGGACATAAAGCAAGTCTCAACATTTCAAAGAATTAAATAATTCAGAATATAATCTCTAATATCAGTAGAATAAAATGGAAATCAATTACAAGAAGATTTAACAAGCAATTATATACTTCTAGATAATAATATAATAAATATATTTTTAAATTTAATATATATGTATGTACAGTGTGTGTGTGTATATATATGTGTATATATATGTGTGTGTATGTGTGTGTGTGTGTGTGTGTGTCTGTGTGTGTGTGTATATATATATAGAATAAGTCTTTCTGGTGGAAGAAAAAAAACAATGAGAATTAGAAAATATTTCCAACTGGATGATAATGACATTACATGTCCAAGTTGTAGGATGAAGTTATTGCCTAAAGAGAAAATAATAGCATTTAGTGCAGACTACAAAAGAAGAAAAGCTGAGTATCGACTGTGCCAAGAAATTTATAAGAAGAACAATAAATCTACCCAAAAAAAGTAGAAGGAAGAAAACACTACAATTAAGAACATAAATCAATAAAATGGGAAATAAATTTATAATAAAAAGTAATGTAAGAGATGGATTTGAAAAGACTAATATACTAGCAAGAAAAAGAGAGAAGGCACCAATTATTATACCAGAAGTGAAAAACATGTTAATTATCACTATAGATCCTACAAATAGTAAAAAGACAGTAAAAAGATGCTATGAACAACTTGATGTCAATCAATTTGAAAATTTGGATAAAATGGACAAATACCTAGAAAGGCCACAACTCACCAAAACTGAATAAGAAACCTAAAAGTTTGAATAGTCTTATACCCATTAAATAAATGGAGGCCAGGTGCAGTGGCCTGTAATCCCGACAAGGTGGGCAGATCACTTGAACTCAGGAGTTTGAGACCAGTGTGGGTGACATGGAGAAACTCCATCTCTACAAAAAATACAAAAAAATTAGCCAAGTGTGGTGGCATGTGCCTCTGGTCTCAGCTACTCAGAAGGCTGAGGTGAGAGGATGGCTTGAGCCTGGGAGGCAGAGGTTGTAGTGAACCAAGATTGCACCACTGCACTCCAGCCTCAGTGGCAAAGTCAGACCCTGTGTCAAAAAAAAAAAAAGAAAAAGGACAATAAAGAATATCAAAGTAAAACTTCAGTTTCAGATGGATTTCACCAGTAAATTCTTCCAACTGCCAAACTCTGCTAGTGAATAGAAACAGAGGGAACAGAGTGTTCTTCCTGCTTCCAGATGAGCGAGAAGACTTGCGCTCTGGTTCTCGGACTTCCCCAGCAGCATGGCCCCCAAACGCCAGTTTCCACTCCCGCCTCAAAAGAAGAAACCAAGACCACCTCCTGCTCTGGGACTAGAGGAGACATCAGCCTCTGCAGGCTTGCCAAAGAAGGGAGAAAAAGAACAGCAAGAAGCAATTGAACACACTGATGAAGTACAAAATGAAATGGACAGAATTAATGAACAAGCCAGTGCGGAGATTTTGAAAGTAGAACAGAAATATAACAAACTCCACCAACCATTCTTTCAGAAGAGGTCAGAAGTGATCGCCAAAATCCCAAATTTTGGGGTAACAACATTTGTCAACCATCCACAAGTGTCTGCACTGCTTGGGGAGGAGGATGAAGAGGCATTGCATTATTTGACCAGAGCTGAAGTGACAGAATTTGAAGATATTAAATCAGGTTAGAGAATAGATTTTTATTTTGATGAAAATCCTTACTTTGAAAATAAAGTTCTCTCCAAAGAATTCATCTGAATGAGAGGGGTGATCCATCTTCAAAGTCCACCGAAATCAAATGGAAATCTGGAAAGGATTTGACGAAACGTTCAAGTCAAACGCAGAATAAAGCTAGCAGGAAGAGGCAGCATGAGGAACCAGAGAGCTCCTTTACCTGGTTTACTGACCATTCTGATGCAGGTGCTGATGAGTTAGGAAAGGTCATCAAAGATGGTATTTGGCCAAACCCATTACAATACTACTTGGTTCCCAATATGGGTGATGAAGAAGGAGAAGGAGATGATGATGATGAAGAGGAGGGATTAGAAGATAATGATAAAGAAGGGGATGAGGATGAAGGTGAAGATGATGAAGATGATGAAGGGGAGGAAGGACAGGAGGATGAAGGAGAAGATGATTAATAGAACAGTGATGGATTCCAACCTTCCTTTTTTTTAAATTTTCTCCAGTCCCTGGAAGCACGTTGCAGTCTTTTTTTTTTTTTTCCCCCTCTTGTGCTCAGTCACCCTGTTTTTGAGGTCTCTTTTCTCTATACCATGGTTCTAAACTGATTTGGGGGGAAATATCTTGAGCAGAATACAATGGGAAAAGAGTCTCTACCCTTTTCTGTTTGAAATTCATTTTTATCCCTTCTTATCTGAACAAAAACTGTATGGAATCAACACCATCGAGCTCTGTGGGAGAAAAGAAAAACCTGCTCTCTTCGCTCTGCTGGAAGCTGGAGGGTGCTAGGCCCCTGTGTAGTAGTGTACAGAATTCTAGCTTTTTTCCTCCTTTCTCTGTATATTGGGCTCAGAGAGTACACTGTGTCTCTATGTGAATATGGACAGTTAGCATTTACCAACATGTATCTGTCCACTTTCCCTTGTTTAAAAAAAGAAAAAAAAAAACCTTAAGAAAATGGGGTTATAGAAGGTCAGCAAAGGGTGGGTTTGAGATGTCTGGGTGGGTTAAGTGGGCATCTTGACAACATGGCTTCTCCTTTGGCATGTTTAGTTGTGACATTTGACAGACATCTTTGCAGTTTAAGATGACACTTTTAAAATAAATTCTCTCCTCATGATGACTTGAGCCCTGCCACTCAATGGGAGAATCAGGAGAACCTGCAGGATCTTATTTGGAATTGACATTCTCTATTGTTAATTTTGTTCTTGTTTATTTTTAAATTTTCTTTTTGTTTCACTGGAAAGGAAAGATCATGCTCAGTTTTAAATGTTAAAAGTGTGCAAGTTGCTTTGTTACAATAAAACTAAATGTGTACACACACCAAAAAAAAAAAAAGAAAAAGAGGGAACACTCAATTCTTTTATAGGGCAGCATAACTTTTCAACAAAAATAAGGCAAGAACATTACAATAAAAGAAAACTATACATCAACTGAGTTCATAAACACAAACATCTTCAACACACTATGAGAAAACAGAATCCCTACCTCACATCATAAACAGAAAAAAATTCCAAATGGATCATGACTTAAATATGAATGGTAAAACAATAAAGGAATGAAGGAAATATAATAGATCAGCTTTATGACCATGGAGTAGTCACACATTTTTAAATAGGACATCAAAATCACTGCCCTAAAGTAAAAGATTGATCAAAATCACTACTCCAAAGTAAAAGGTTGATACATTGATTTCCACTAAAATGAAAAACAGACATTTATCAAAATGCAGCATTAAGAGATGAAAAGGCAAGCCGCACAGAGGCAGAAGATGTTGCAGTACATTTATCTGAAAAATCATTTAGAAGGACAAACCCCCATGACACAAGTTTACCTATGTAACAAACCTGCCCATGTACCCCCAAACTTAAAAATTTTTTTAAAAAGGAAAAAAATCATTTAGAAGGGAGATAGTCCAATTAAAAATGGAGAAAACTTGAATGGGCCCTGGATAGAAATATTAATATTCTAGGAAACATAAATTAAAATACACTCATCAAAATGTCTAAAATGAAAAATAAAATCTGGAACTATCAAGTCACGGTGAAGATATGGAGCAACAGGAACACTCTTACTAAGTTGGTACAAGTGTCGATTTGTGCAACCACTTTGGATACCAATAGACAGTGTCTACTAAAGTTGAACACACACCAGTTCTATGACTCAGTAATCCTACAACTATATACCCAACAGAAACATGTACATATGTGTACCAAAGGCATGAATGTATGACTGTTCATAAAAGTGTAATAATACAACAAATAATAAATGGCCCCAAACTGGAAATAACCCTATGACCCCATAAACAATAGTATGCATATAAAATTATTAAATATCTATAAAATAAATTGTTATACAATAGTGACAAGGAGTACTGGAGTGAACTGTATGCAATAACATGGAAGAATCTCACAATCATAATATTATGCAGAAGAAGCCAGACACGGAAGAGTATACTGAAAGGGTCCATTTATGTAACTAAAAAACAGATGAAATGACTATGGTGAAGTCAGTGGTTACCTTAGAGAGGTAAGGGAGGACACACAAGGGAAGCTTCTGGGGTTCAGTTAATGTTCTATGTCTCCCTCCAGGTGGTGGTTACAGCAATATATTAGCTTCATAAAAATTAATCAAACTATACACTAATGATTTGTGCACTTTTCTATCTGTATAATTCAATGAGAAAACATTCAAAAATCCTTAAAAATCCTTTGAAAATGTATATGCAAACCTAATAAATGAAGAGTTATACCATGAACCTAGATGGGAAGACTCAATATTGTAAATTATTTAATTTCTCCAAGGAATGTTTAATTAAATGTAATTCTAATTAAAAACCCCCTTTTTTTCTTGTTACTTGTTAGGGTGTTTCTAAAGTTTAAGAAAGTAAATGTGTAAGAAAAGGAAGGCAATTTCAAAAATAATTAGGAGGCCTTGCCCTGAAAAAAATATATACCATAATACTACTATAATTTAAATTGTAAATTTCTATTTATAAGTTAGTATTTGTAAGAAACAGACAAATAGGTAGTTGCTACAGAAGAGAATCCAGAAAAGGTCTGCGAATATGTAAAATGAGCGTATAATAAATACTCTAATTCAAATTGTTGGAGAAAGATGGACTCTTCAATAAATAGTATAATTGGCTGAATTGGAAAAGCAAAAACAAAAGCAAATTTAGATACCTGTTTCATACCACACACAAAACCCACATATCTAAATGGCTTTTTTTTAAGGAAAAAAAAAAGCTGTTTCCTTAAAGAAGACAGATTTTCTCAGCCTTTCTCAGCACAACACAACCCACAAGGTATAAAATATAGATGATCAGATGTCAAAAATATTTGACAATCCTGCACTGAACTAATTTTAAAAGACAAGAAACATAACTGAAGAAAACACTTATAAAACATAAACCAAGGGCATATGAAAAGCTCCTACAAACCAACAGGAAAAAAAGAACTCGCTAGAAAAAGGGCTTGGGATATGACAGGCAATTATTCACAGAACAAATACAAATAACAAAAAGCATTAATAATAGGCATTATAATTAAAATGAGATATATTTCATTTGCCAGATTAGCAAAAATACAAAAAGGTCCATATCTCAATGTTGGCCAGGTTGCTGGGAGCTCACACTGTCAGCCAACACTGGATGACGTCTATATCAGTACAATTTTGGTGGGCAATTTCGGCTAAAGGCAGAAATACACAAGTATGCAAAGATAAATGTACAAAGATGATCACCAAAACGCATTAGCAGATAAGTGATCAAATTGGGCATATATATGTATATATATTTACATGCAATTATTAAAAATTGTGTTAGCCTTCTACATGCTAACATGAAAACAGTTCTGCAATATATTTACTTTAAAAAAATTCAGTCTAGAACAATATGCATAGCAAGATTCCATTTTTTATAAGAAAAATAAAATTTAAATGATCTGTTTATAATTACGTTAAAAAAATTGGAAGGAGACACATTACATTGGTTAGTGATTAGCTCCATGGGACTTTAAGTTTTGTAGTATGAACATGTATTTGCAAGCTATAAAATCAATAGGACTTTAAAAATGTAAATATAGGAAAAATAAATAAAATGTTATTTATTCAGCACAAGAATTCCTCTTTTAGAAATGTATCCTAAGGATTTAATCAGAGAAGTATATAAAAATGTATGCTCAAGGATGTTAAGGAAAATTTATAAAAGCAAAAAACTGGAAACAAATCCAACAGCATTATAAAATAGATTTTGGCACATCTGTGCAATGGAAAAATAGGAAGCTACATAACAATCTACTTTCAAAGGCTAAAGATCTTTAACAAATGTACCAAATGGTAAATACAAGTAGATAACAGTTTTTGAAGTATATTTTTGTAATGAAAAAGTCCAAAATTAAACATCAAAATGCTAAACGTTCCTATCTATAGGTAGTAAGAGTCCTGTGATTTTTATTTCCTATTTGATAGTTATTATTTACCAATTATTGTCTACTGCCTTATTTATTATTAATAAAAACTGCCTAAGCATTTTTAAAGCATTATAAGTCTTAGCAAACGGTGGTTTTACTTCTATTTTTTATTTGTATTTCTTTGAGACAGGCTTTTGCTCTGTTTCCCAGGTTGGAGCACAGTGGCGTGATCACAGCTTGCTGCATCCCCTATATCTCCTGGGCTCAAATGATCCTCTTGCCTAAGCCTCTCTTAGCAGCTGGGCCCACAGGTACACACCACCACACTAGACTAATTTTAAAAATTTTTGTAGAGATGGGGTCTCATTATGTTGCCGAAGCTGCTCTCCAACTGCTGGGCTCAAGCAATCCTACTGCATTGGCCTCCCAAAGTGCTGGGACTGCAGGCATGAGTCACCACACCTGGCCTTCCATTTTTGTATATGATGGTTCAGTCTAAAAATGTTTGCCATCAAATTAAGTGTTTGCTTTTAAAATTATCTTTTGACATGATGTATCACCAACATTAAGCGTTTTCTATAGATTAGCCATTTTAGTCACATGGAATCGTCTTCAAAAAGATGAGTATGAATAAATTGAAAATAAATAAGACTTTTAAAAAGGAAAAACATTATTTGATTTGTAGTTATTACTCAACTTGAATTCTAATATTCTTTCCCTAACAAGGAAATAAAATTTGTCATATTTTAAGTGTAAAACTTGCAAGCACACTTAACGATGAGTTCCTTAAGTACTATGAAAATATAAAGGTGTAACCACCTGTAGTTTTATATAATCTATCATCATACAAAAATACAGTCATTGTTTCTATTTGGAATATTCAACTGTAACGACCGGTGGAATATTCAGCCATGAAAGAAAAACATTTGCATTTCTGCAAAGTAATTTTGTATGAGAGATGTTGTGTTTTCAGATGTTTTAACATGTTTTTTCATTATTAAATTATTTTAGTAACACAAAAAAGATGTCTGAAGTTAACCCACTTAATTCCGAATAGTCATTCCTATTCAGCTCAAAGAACACTGTCATATGTGCTAAAGGTAAAATGGTACATGGAGAATTATATCTGACTAAAATGATTCTCCTAAAAATAAGGAAGTTTAGAACATGACATCTCCTTAGCTTGGTATAATTTAAAAAATTTTTTAAAATATATTTTTATTTTTTGAGAAGGAGTCTTGTTCTGTCTCCCAGGCTGGAGTGCAATGGTGTAATCTCAGCTCACTGCAACTTCCACTTCCTGGGTTCAAGTGATTCTCCTGCCTTGGCTTCCTGAGTAGTTGGGATTACAGGCGCATGCCACTATGCCCGGCGATTTTTTGTATTTTTACTGGAGACGGGTTTCACCATTTTGGTCAGGCTGGTCTCAAACTCCTGACCTCGTGATCCACCCGCCTCAGCCTCCCAAAGTGCTGGGATTACAGGTGTGAGTCACTGCACTCGGCCACTTATTTTTAAAAATAGAAACAGTGTCCCACTTTGTTGCCCAGGCTGGTCTCAAACTCCCGGCTTCAAGTGATCCTCCTACCTTGGCCTCCCAAAGTGCTGGGATTACAGGCATGAGCCACTGTGCCCGACCTCAGCTTAGTATAATTTTGCACCTATTTAAGAAGTGTCTGACAAGGGGATTACTGGAAGTAAAGAAAAATGGCCAACAGAGCTCCACACACACAGACGAGTGAGTTCATTGTTTGCAGCGGGGCTTTCTTTTCCATTAACAGGATTTTCAGGCTTGGGGCTCCAGGAAGCCTATGATTAATTCAACTGTAGATCCTTTACTAAAGGATTGTTGCTGCCCTATGGTCTGTGTTGGCACAGTCACATGCGCAATGCTTCCCCTTCCAGGGCTTCCCCCTCCTCAGTGGTTAGAAACACTGCACACAGGCTGCCTGGCTCAATCTGCATTGACTGTATATCCAGTGGCCAGCGCACAGTGTCCAGGTCAACAAAATGTTTTTCAAACTGTGGTTTAACTTGGTTTGTTGTAGCTGCAAAAATCAGCCAGCTTTGCCGAAAACAATTTATTAAATGAATGAAGACTGGTCATCATGCCTAAATACAGATAAAACACTGTGACTCAAGCATGCTCTCATTACAGAGACACTGTTGACACTCATTAGCTGACTTTATTGGATTGCTTTTCTTATTTCCATACGTTTTAGGCTGTACCAACAAATATAAAAAACAATAGAAAATTATACTACATTAGAAGCAAACATTATACACGCAATGGAATAAACTAGACATAAAACTAGATTTTTATTTAGAGCACAAGTACACAAATATGAAGCAAAAACAGTGGGCTGACAAAAATGAGAACATTTTAGTGTAAAAAATCAGTGAGCAGCAAAATAAAGATGAAACCAAGAGAGTACTCCTAACGAAAAAGTTATTATTACAAATATTGACGGGCAGCGGATTATTTGACCAAAAACATCAGTCACATATTTGACACAATATCAGGAATTTCCCTCTATTTCAATTCACCTTTCTTCTCTTTCTCTCACAAATTATAATTGTAGCAGCTTTTAAAAAGTTTTTAAATATGATTTGAGTGAAACAGGCATGCGTGTTTTCACGTAAATCAGTTAAAAGCCAAGTGGCCAGAAAATGTATATAAAAATAACAATCTATCAAATTTGGGGAAAAGTAAATGCATCCTCAAAGAACAGTACTATATTTTTTTCATACAGCAGAGTTAATCTGTTGAAACAGTTTTCTCTAAGTATTACTTGTGGTTATTGTATTTCTACACAGATGTCTGGTCTTAAATTATAGTGACTAAATTGACAAATCTTTTTATTCCCAATTAACTTCTAAGTATAGAGTAAAAGAAACCTTAAACATATTCTTAAGATTTATAAAAAGGATGGAAGACCTTATTGAATACAGCATTCATTCTACTAAGCCATGAAAGTTCTTCATTTTAATACACAGTAAGTCTGTTGAATCTAAAACACTTCCAATCATTTTCCCACCAGGTTTCAGGCCTATGGGGTTGGAGTTACAGTTGCGGACTACAACATAAAAGGTACAAACTATTACTGACCATGGGGCTAATCTAGCAAATCTACAACTTACTTTGGCAGTGAAAACATCTAAAATTGTGGGAGAAATTGGAAACTCTATAAATTAGAAACCTAATAAATATATATGTATTTGATTTTAAAACTGCCCTAGGCAAAAAGGCCTCAGGACAGAAATACAAAATGTACATAAGACCCAAAGGTGGGAAATAAATCCAAGAGCAGGATTCAAATAAATAGGCCCATTGCTAAATTGTTAATCATCAGGATATATCATGCCATAATCTTTGGTGTCCAAAATATAAAAGGAATTCTTGGTACAAAGGCTCTGCCTGAAAACCCCTGATGTAGGAATCAATAAATACTTTTGTGTGACTCTGGAGGCCACTGGACAAAGGCAGAACTTCTTTAGACCACACATAATTAAATTTATTTTTATTGCTTTATCACCTCATAGAGGGGCAAATGTCTAAAGCATATTCTAGAGAAAAGGCTCACAGTTAAAATCTGCCTTTGTTTTCCTTTAAGCAGGGAGGTGGTGGGGGCCTTGATGAATTAGTCTCAATAGTCTTAGAATTAAATCAGCAATTTCAGCAGCAATGTGTCCAAATACAGCATTGGCTGTTGCTACATATCTGACAGTCACACACAAAGTTTCTATAAAATTCAGGAGGTTATCCCTTTATTAAAGGAATCTTGTAATTGCAAGCCCATTGAACTGACAGAAGGAAACCCTGCACCAAGCGAAGAGTTCTGGCAAGTTGGTATAAAAAGGCTCTTCAGGAGGCAGCCTTCCTAACACTTTATGACAGTTTCCCCCACTCATTTTAAGAATATAAATAAAAGTATAGTGGTATTTCCCCCATATTACATCTTAATAACGTGTAGTAATCTGTTGAAACCATTTTCTCTTTACTTTCAGTTTGTTTGGAATTGCTGAGGCAAGATGGAAACATCAGGTACCAAACTAGACGGCGGGCATGACAAAATCCTGATGGCCGTAAGGCAACGAAGTAAGTTAAGTAAGTCTATGTAAATGCTGTGTGTAAAAGTTAACAAGTGGGAGCTGTGAGGTTTCAATGGTTCTTTATAAAGAAAATAAAATTACTGAATATTCTTTTTTTCTTTTTTGAGATGGAGCCTCGCTTCCTCACCCAGGCTGGAGTGCAGTGGAGCAATCTCAGCTCACTACAACATCCACCTCCCAGGCTCAAGCGATTCTCCTGCCTCAGCTTCCTAAGCAGCTGGGATTATGGGCGTGAGCCACCACACCCAACTAATTTTTGTGTTTTTAGTAGAGACTGGGTTTCGTCATGTTGGCTAGGCTGATCTTGGACTCTTGATCTCAGGTGGTCCACCTACCTCAGCCTCCCAAAGTGCTGGGATTGCAGGTGTGAGCTACGTGTGGCCTGAGTGTGCTTATTAAATGAAATACAAACAATAAGCCATAACCAACAAAAATAATGTATGCACCTCATAATCTTCTGCTATTACACTGTTCAGCCTAAAAATATCCAGATCAAGGAAAAGTCTACTGCTCTATTGTCATTCAATTGGATTTTTCTGCAAGATACTCAAATATCAGAAGAAAAAAATATTTAAAATTCTAGAGGGGCGAGTACTAGAAAAATTCAGAATTCTTGCTTTTTCTCTTTCTGCAACGTTTTTTGCTCTCAAAGAGCTGGGAAAGTGTAGAAGAGAAGCTGACCTCGCCTGGAATTATAAATATGACACAAAATTTTCAAGTTTGGCACCACTTTGACAACTACAGTATTTCCTTCTGTAGAGGCCACTAAGTGCTGGCTCAAAATATTAAACAATGAAGTACAGTTACTTAAGTCACGCATACAAATGTTGACTGGCACAGCCTTTTAACACAGTTTTTCAGTTTAACTACAGTAAGTGGTAGCAGCAATGGTTAACAATTCTACATCAACACCACAAACACACATATGAAAGAGCACCTGTAACAACATGCAAAATCTTAACATCACTGAATATTACACAATGCATAGAAATGGTAACGATTTTTGGCAAGGTGTTTTTTTTTTTTTTGTAACAAATGCTTTATAAAACAAACGTTATTTTGTTATAAATGCTATTTAAAAAGTTGTAACAATCTAATGGATTACAGATATAAAAGTTCAGTTAGATAAAGTTAATCTGAGTGGGTAAATACTAAATATGGACCTCCTACTTCATCCAATATAAATAATCAATTATAAATTAATTTCTAGTGGAAGTATACTACAGTATTTGATTTATAAAAGAATTACAGAAAATAAATGGACGTAAAAATCACTAAAATACAATATACACAATTACTGTTAGGAATCTATATTGCTGATATCTTCCTAATTCTACTTATCACAAACAAATAAATAATGCCAAAGCATTTTCAAAGCTCTTATTGAAATGAATGTATAATGGTAAGAATGCTAATTCCAGTGTAATACCAAGACAAACATTAGAAGTCGAACATAATTCAACATTCCATAAAAAGACAAATCACACTGTACCTTTTTAAAAAACACCTAACATTTGAACTTTTTCAACTATGATCTGGTAAATATGATTTTTAAAATAAAAATTTGTGAAATGTTTCAATATTTATGCTTGAGTTCCTTTTCAGAAGAGTAAGCAAGATGAGAAATACAATTTGCATTTAAGTAAGTCTATGTTTCTATATCTACTTACTGTAGGCCTCGTTCCTTAGTTAACATTTTCCCCCTTTACTATATCTAAATAAATTTACCTCAGAAGCATCCTAATTACGTTGATCGAAATTTGATCCTCTGACTGAGAATATGTCTCCCAAAACTTTAAATATGGTTTTTAGAACTTTCCATAGACTAAAAAGTATTGTGGGTTGAATTCAGAACCAGCAGTATAGATGCTATGTAGCTGGATATCCAAGTGAATATCAAATTAAACAAAAATATACTTTTTCATAATCTATAACTAGAATTCATATTCTTGAAGACTGTAGTTTGTTTCTCCTCCATAACTGAAAACTAAATATAAATGAGGCAGGTTGAGAGATGTTCGTTAGAATGAAGGAACAATTACATTTACAGATTTTCCTATTAAACTCCAAAAAGAAAAGTTGCTAAAACTAAGATGTAACATAACACAATGAAAAGTGAAATGTCATATTCAGAAACAGCCTATTGGAACTTGGCAGCTTAAATCTACTCCTAAGATAAATTTGGGGGTTTTAAAAACAATTAAAATTTGGAAAACAAGAAGTAGAACTACAGAGTTGTTTTTCTTCTCTAAACTCTTACCTATGGACAGGAAGTCAGAGTGCCTGGTTCTAGTCCTGGCTTTAACCCTCACAAGGGAAATCTCACACCCTAACAAGGTGTGAGCACCTGGGCATTCACCTCCTTTCGCTGGGGCTATTTCCTCTTCTGTAAAAGAAGGATGGATTAGGCCAGAGCAGTGGCTCGTGCCTGTAATCCTAGCACTTTGGGAGGTGGAGGTAGGGGAATTACTTGAGTCCAGGAGTTTGAGACCAGCCTGGGCAATACAGTGAGATCCCACGTCTACAAAACATTTTTAAAAATTAGTCAAGCATGGTGGTATGAACCTGCAGTCCCAGCTACTTGAGAGGTTGAGCTGGGAGGACTGCTTGAGCCCAGGAGTTCAAGGCTGCAGTGAGTTGTGATTATGCTACTGCACTCCAGCCTGGGCAATAAGTGAGACCGTCTCAAAAAAAAAATAAATAAAGATAAATGAAAAGGTGGATCAGATGTCTCCTATTTTCCAGCTAGCACACCTGAAGGATGCATTCTAGAGGTAACAGCAGCTCAGTCAGCCTAGTGAGTCTCAAAGGAGGGTAGAGGGTAAGGAACATGAGACCTCTGGGGTATTTGTTTGAGGTTGTGTTCTCCTGGCTATTTCTATCTCCTTGCCCTCCCCACCTCCATGAGGACGTGGTGACCCCTACTCTTCACAGCACTAAAAATCACTGGGCTAGATGATCTCTTGGGTGTGTTCCAGATCTAGCCTCTATGACAAATAGTTCAACAAAGACAATGGTTTACATTAACACTCAGACCTAATTAATATTCTAATCAAACTGGGACTCTGGCCTAATTAATACTCTGGTTCTAATTCACAAAGGTCATTGTTTACATAAGAACTCAATTTAAGTGTATTAAAATGCCATCTTTAAAAAAATAATATAATTTTCAAGCTTTTGCTCAGTTTTGGCAGGCCCAGTTGGTCAATTTATAAACAGGTTGCACCATGAGAAATTTTAAATGTCTTCCCTTTCTGTTTAGAAAAGTAAAATCAGAGTTCTTGGTACTCTGTCAACATCAGCTCTTCTTTTCTGTTGTTATATCACTAGAAATACACCAACTCCCAACAGGATATTTGCAATGTATTTCTTTATTCCGGTTCTATTTGATGGCAAGGAGCTCTAAAATTATCCTAGCTTCATCACTTTGCTTTATGAAAGGCTATGCACTCAATATCATCTCAGCCAGATTCAAGTGGGAAGGGAAAGCAATGTTTGAATACCATGCATTAAACAAAAAACAATTGAGGATGCCCTTACCAATGTGCATTTCTTAACTGATCACTATGTATCTGTATCATATCATATGGTAGATGTGCAGAGACATAGCTTGAATAATAGAATTCTGTCTGGGAAATATTTATTAAACTGGTAGTAAACTTGCTAATTATTCAATACTTATAACTATTTTTTAATGAATGAACCCTTTAAAAGATATCTTGCTGCAAGAAATTATATATTCTCCTTGATTTTCCTCCCTAGGCTTAGACATTTTTTCTTCTATAATATGGAAGAGAATTTTTATTTATACATGCTTAGTTTTACAGCTTTATCTTGGCTAGAGAAATAAGGATCAAAATATACTTTTCCTATAGATAATCAGTCAGAAGAGGGCCGATTTAGATGAGAAGTGTCTGTCTCACATTAAGCAGATAGTCAAACCAGAAAAAATCTGAATAGGTTCACAGTCTGCCTCTAATTCATATTTAGTATCTGGTCAATGGCAATCAATATTGGCTTATAGGCATTCCCTCTGCCTAGACCCTCCCACTTCCCTGTCTGAATTATAAAGGACTCTCTTGAAATTGGGGTTTTGGCTTTAACTGGGGTAAAAGTAAGTGACAATCACTCAAATATATACTTCCTTGTGGAGATACACACTTGCCTCCATGACAAAATTAGGTGGTTTTTAAAGAGTGACACAAACTTCTGCTCTCTGCTGGTAACCAGGGGTAAACAAACTGCTTAATATCTCATCTCAAAATAACATAGTAATGGAGCCTAAATAATGTATTAACAAATGTGCTGGTGATGGCTCTGATCTCAATCAAGGTAGAGTTGAATGAATATTGATGACTTTATTACACCTAGGATTTCATTTATAATTTATAACTTCAAAGGGTCTACAGAAGCACAGCAACACTTCTTGAACAAGCAGCTATAGCAGAAAAAGAGAGTGCTTAATGGGATATAGATCTAATTTCAGATACGGATGCTCTTATATGTTAACTGTGACATGGGCAAAACATTTGACTTTTCTGATTTCCTCAATTATAAAAGAGAAATAATAATACTTACCTAATAGGACTATTGTGAGAATTAAGTGAAACAACTTATAAAGCACTCAGTACAATGGCACATTGTTAGTGCTTAAGAGATGATAGTCACCGATGACAGATCTACACATTCTGATGCATGTGTGCACCTACGTGAACACAATGGATAGTACAGAAATGTCTTCACTTTATTGATTTTAAAACAGCCCCTAAAGAAGATTCTCCAAAAAATAATGAGGCATTATGTATGGATTCTGCAGCAAACCAACATATTCAATAAAAAAATAATGAATAAATTGTATGAGTACAAAGTTTGGAAAACTATGCAAAATAGTATTAGCATAGAATTTTTTGCTGGGCTCTCAAAAATGGAGTAGCTTTTATTACAACGTCTTTTATAAATTCTTTGAGAGCAGGAACTATTTCATGTATCTTTATACCCCTCTCAGTTTGGATCCTAGCTGTTCAATAAATATTTGTTGAACCGATTACAAATTTTCATCTCAATAGTCATTGATTTCATGGCATCTGGGAGCTAAGCCTTATGATTTAGACAAGTAAATGCTATGAAAGTTTCAGCTGACAATAATCTAATTGAAAAATCAAAGAGATCAGATGTATGCTAGAAGATTTTCAGACTACTCTTTTGTAGAACTGGAAGTGATTTAACAGAGAAAATTTAACCATAGGGAAAAATAATTTTAAAATAAATATCCTAAGTTGTTGATATATATTTGTAAGTTATATTCAGACCAGCTCTAAATAACCATGATATCAAATGGAATGTTAGAATAAGGATAAATATCCTGACTATCTCTAACTTTTTCAAACATTACAGTTTTTTTTTTTAATTGCTAGCATCTATGGTTTTCAATAGTCACTCACATGAATATGGTACAGATATTACGCAGCTATGTCATCCAAATGCTGACAGACTGGTTCAGTGTTTTTGCTGTAGACAGTGCAAAACTTTCAGTCATGTGAGGAACACCGGAGAGTTTCTTACGTGACATTGCATTGATCTTAAAAGTATAAGCACTGCAAATAATGGCTTTATTTGAGCCACAGGATTGCCTGAAGTAGCAGCACATTCCGTTGTAGTGAATACCTGCTGGACTGTTGATTTTTTGCTAAAGTATATGTGCAATTTTGACATCTGCCTCTGCCACAGCATGAACATGATTTTTTCTTAATATTCCAAATGATAAAAATGGCATCTGGCAGTATCATGTAGATAAAAACACAAAATTTAGAGGTAGTTGTAGATTTTTCATAATATAATTAACTCCAAGAGATAACACCAGCACTTTGGGAGGCCAAGGCAGGAGTATCTCTTGAAGCTAGGAGTTCGAGGCCAGCCTGGACAATACGGTGAGACCCCATATCTACAAAAAATTAGCTTAGCATGATGGCATGTGCCTGTAGTTCCAGCTACTTGGGAGGCTGAGGCAGGAGGACTTCTTGAGCCCAGGAATTTAAGGTTACAGTGAGCTATGACTGTACCTCGGCACTCCAGCCTGGGCGACAGAGCAAGATCCCCACCCTGTCTCTAGTCAAACAAACAAACAAACAAAGACAGATACTTTAATTTGGCTATGCTTCTACCAAGCCATTATTCAGAAAACAATTTTCTGAAGCTAAAAGTCACGATGCTCCTATTTTGGTTTGAGGTATCACAGAAAAATATAAATAAATAAAAATAATTCACATTCTCAATTTGTGTTATTCTAAATGAAAATGCAATATGATTAAGCAGGACAAAGATTTTCATTTTAGTGTCTCAATAAACACAGACAGGGAACTGACATTTTCTAGTTCTGCTTTCTCAGTGCATACTGACTACCCTTCTTCCTTAAGACAAACTTACTATGCTGTCAGAAACATATCAAAAAAAAACTATGTCAATTAAAAGTTAAATGCACCATAACATTTTAAGTGTTTCACAGAGACCTTTTTTCAAACGTGAGAGGTAACCACATAAAAATAACTATTTTTTTAAAGGAGTTCCCTAAAGTAGGCTGTCTGCTGCAGTAAGGACTAGCTACAGAATAAGGAGAAAAGGAAGGTTTTGTAAAGAGAAGTGGGAGAAAGAGGCTCTGTGGCTCCAAATGTATGGGGGTGGGAGAGGACTAGAGGACATGGTGCCACCATGAAAGATCACTCAGGATTCCTTTTGATCAGACATCCTTCAGAGATGTTAAGATGCTGTGTCCCCAGCTCTGGCTCAAACCACTGAAAATTAATTTATGAGCTGGTCCTGGGAAAGGTAAATAGAAAAAAAACTCTGGAGTGAAATGACACACTACCATGTCTTTAGCTATGATCTAATTGACTTATTTTGACCTGACCATAAAATGAAGATAACTCACCTTTTCAAACTTGCAAGATTAAGATAATGTATGTAGAAATAAATATGTAAGTACTGAAATATATCTGAAGAAATATTTGCCAAAGTGTTAACAGTAGTTATCTTTGGCTAGAAGATTTATGAGTACATATTGTTTTCTTTATCCTTATCTGTATTTTCATATATATATATTTATGATTAGTAACTATGACTTACATATGTGATGCATGTAAGTCACTTGGCACAGTGCTGGCATGCATGCTGGCTCAAAAATGGCAGCTCTCATCATTATTAATACAAAAACATAAAGCAAGACATTCTCTGTCCTTTCTTCTTGTTTCTGGATGTATAAATAAATGCTTCTCTATGGACGAAAAGCCATGAGAATGAGGTTAATTTCACCACACAAAGTCCACGGCTGACTTCCCACTCCTGAGCCAAATGAAAGGTCACAGCTTAGAGGAACGGGTCTTTATATGGTTATGACTTGGTGTTGGAAGGAGTTCCCTGACCATGGGAGAGCTCAGCTCTGTGACGATTTAGCAAAGCAATTCAGAATGGAAGTTGTTCTGGTTATATACCAAATTAATGTACAAAATATCATCTACCTTTCTAGCTAATGTGAATTATGAGGTTGCCTTGAAGAACAAATATCTCCCAATAGAATTCTCAGGTCCAGTGAAACAACCAAGATTTGGAATTTATGTGTGTTGCTCATTACACAGGATAGGAACCTAGCTCAGCTTTCTTGTGGTTCTAACGTCTAAATTTATTTTATTTTTGAAGTATCTTAACTAATAATTCACCACAGGCTTCAAGACTTGAAAACAAAGAGTTTGGAAAAACTGCCACAAACGTTTAACCAAAATTATTATAATAATTGCAGGATATCACAGATAAATGCATTTATATTTACTACAGAAGAATCTCGCATATTTTCAACAGTGTCACTATTCCTTTGATCTCAACTGCATAGTCAAATACCCCTCCTTGCCCCAGGAGAAAAGAGACTGTTTAATGCTTCTATATAAATAATTTGGGGAATATGAACGAAGAGTTTTTCTGTTGTCTCGACTACTGCTTCTAGATTTTTAGTAAGACTTTCCACTCTTTACCTTCTCTTTATATGCAGTCTAATGCTTGGCAACATTTTCAAAGCTTTGGTAGGTTTAAATTTCTTGTCAAACTTCATTTATATCCATTTCTTAGGGACAAAAAAAGAAACATCCTATCCAGATTCAAGCACAATAGTTAAAATGAGCTATGTAACAGTCCTTTTAGCCACAATATTAGACTTTGCATATTATTTTAAAACTACGTACCTCCCTAAAAGAATGGCACCTTTATTCCCTCCTTCTACTCTTTCCCCCGCAAAAGAAAAGATGTTAGCTACACAACTAGATTTTGTACATTGTAAAAAAAATGAGGCACAGGAGCTAAAACTCTAATTAAGTTAAAAAAGAGAACATGTAAATAATTTGATGTTGAACTTATACAACACTTTCATATTCTGGATCTAGCTGAATACAGTTTTGTGTAAGCAGTAAAGTTAATATCTCCTCTTGATTAATATAGAATTTTAAAAATTAAAAAAATAAAGCCATTTATTAAAGAGACAAAAAATGGGAGTTGGGGTGGGAAGGAAAAGCAGGAATTGAGGACACAAGCATCTAAGTCTAGGATGACTTTCAATTTCTTTTCCGACAGTTTTTAAAAAACAGAATTCTCTCTCTACTTTTTTTTTGTTGCCTGAGAACCACGTACGGTTTTGTAAAGTCTGTAACAGTAACTACATTTGATCACCCACAAGTACATCTGTCTTAAGCCTATAAATACTATGTTAGTAATACTAAATTATCTCCATTGGCTTATTTGTAAAAAGAAAAATATATTATATATTTATATTTTTATAAAGTTAATTAACACTGAGGGCAGAGGAAGGGGAAGGAGAAGTGCTGTATAATCACAGTTTCTCTGGACACGGTAACCAAATGGGAGTCTTGCTCAAGCCACCTGGTCAAGCGGTGTCTGAGGAAGAGTCATAGGAGGCGGAGACGATGAAATTGCCGTTGTTGGAGTGCCCGGCCACAGACTGGGCAGCCTGCTGGCTCAGATTGTTACAGATCAGCACCAGCTGATTGCTCTGGGCCTCAGACAATGTGCTGCAGCTCTGATACACACTGAAGTTGGTTTTCCTGCCGGGGATGTTGCCCTTCTCACACATGGTCTTCACCATCTTGGCTAGCTTGTTCTTGCCGAGGGCCTGGCAGTTGTACCAATGCAGAGCTGCCAAATTCACGACTGGCTTGATGGATAAGTAGAAAGGGGCATCCTCGTAGCGCATGGCGGGAGGCCGCCGCTGGGCATACTCCTTATAGTCCTGGACTGGGCAGGTCTGTGGGGCATGCTGGGTGGCATATACACGGGAGTCTGTCCCCCCTCTCTTGGTTTTGGCATTCAGGTCCCCAGTGTCCTGACCCATCCATTCCAAATACTCCAGACCCGTCTCTGTTACCCGGAGCCGGATATCACCCCATTTTAAGGTAGATCCATGGAAGCCTGTGCAATGCCCAAAAGCTTTTGTGTTGTTGAGCCAGACTAGGTTGAGCAAACCCTCAGGATTATATCGGCTTAGCAATCCCCTTTTCCGCAGGATGAGCTCGTCAGCAAAGGTGAGCTTCATAGACTTGTGTGGCTTATTTCCTTTTCCCTTGCAGCGGAGTTCAATTTGCTTCTGCTTCAGGGCCTCTTGAGAACGCTTGAATTCCTTATCCCTGGTGATGCTGTAGCCATACCTGTGTTCTTTTAGGTACCTTTCGAGCCCACACTGATAATTGGCCAAGCTGTTGGGTTCGTATTCGGACCCATCCTTCTGCCTGGCATCAACAAAGAAAGAGGCAAGGTAGGCATCCAACTCCTTGCATGGGATGACATAAATCTCTCTTGTTTCAGAAGGATACTTGGAGATGAGGAACTCACGGAAATTGCGGAGCGCGGTCTGCGTGCTCCGGATGGTTTTCTCGTTCTGCTCCCTGCTGAGCTCAGCTGCTCTTTCATCCTGGTCTGCAACAAATTGGGGGGGGGAGGGATAGAGAGGGTGTTGATGAGTTCAGACAATGCACTTTCTACTCTGAAATAAAGTTTCCTTTTATAATGACAAGGGAAAGGAAGAATCAATTCCACAGAGATCACTGATAAATGTTATTTACATACCTGTCACATTATAATAGCCAACTTCAGTTTCACAAATGATCTACTAGACAAGCATATGGCCCATTACAAGCAAAAGGAGTTTCCTATGTCACTGGCACATAGTTTAGTGCATGAAGGTTTGTGGACAGACAGAGATTTGAAAAGGCCTTCGTTTTAGGAAAAATGTGAAACAGAAATGTGCTATTTATCCTACCACAGCGTGCAAGGGCCCCATTAGCGCTGACAGACTCATTCCAAATCATTCATTTGTGAAAACAGAGGTTGTACTGGTTCCATTTTATTGAATTAAACCAAAATATCTGTATTTGTTATTTTAACACATCACTAAAAGACTGTGTTTAACAATGACAAAGCACATCTTTTATGGCAGTTAAATACTTGTTCTACAGCAGTTCAGGTAAACATAGTTTAAAAGCATTCTGCATGTTAACTGCAGGGCATCTGTAGTAAGTGATGAATGAAAATATTTGGTACTTTGGAGGGTAATGAGGATACAACGTCATTGCTATAAAGACAGGACAGTTACATTTGAATTAGGCTATTATAGTCAAGATGCAAAGAATGGGGTATGTCTCCAGGATCCATCATTTCTTTTTATTACTTTATTATTTGTACTCTGCTACCAAGGATGTGAGGTGCCTCTTTCTGTTATGGATCATCCATGATTAAGGAATGCTGCCCTAGAATAGCTGTCTTCACAGATTCCTGTGCTTCAGAATCACCCAGGATGCTTGATAAAAATGCAAATTCCTACACAGCAGGTGTAGGAATCTGTATCTTAACCAGCATTTCTATGTTCATGATGAGGTTTGAGAGAATATACTTTGAGAAACAAAGTTCCGATGCCAGTGTCCTAGGCAGAAAATCCTACTCTATTTTCACCAATTTTTAAATAATAGTTAAGTTCAATTATATCATTTAAATGGTTTCATTTCAGTAAAATGTAATTTAAATTTAGGATCTTAACATTAACAATAAAATATTTTGTCAAAAATCACCACTATTATGTTAGACACGGTCCGGGTGAAGAAACTCAAAAGAGAAACTCTCAAAAAAAGCATACAATAAAAAAACAAAACAAAACAAAAACAGGCTATCCTATTGATTGTTGAGAAGCAAACACAGAAGTTAATTTCAAACAACATAAAATATGTAATTTCTGATTTCTAAAGTATAAAGTAGAAGCATTTTGTTTATCTTAATTATGTTATCTAGAAAATTTTTTTTTATTAACTTGAAAGGCTGCTTGGTGGAAGTCTTTGAATTGCCACATCCAATGATAAAAATAAAATTTCTAATAAACTTTTATTTACACACTACTTTTTGTATTACTATATACATATATGAATAGCTATGTTATTTTAAAATGACAATCATAAGACATAATTGTCAAAAATCCACATAACTTTATAAAATGATATCAACTAAAATTCACTAGTCAGCTATTTTTATAGGCACATTTTTGAGGGATCACATTTCCAAATCTCAAATATACAAAAGTTTTATGCTTCAATAATTAACTTTCAGTCATGCTATTTTCTTCCAGTTGAAATTGTTTAACTATTAACAATAAAGATGTTTATCTTTCCATCAAAAACATGGAAGCCAGAGGTTGAATGTAATTATTTGCCATGCTGGCTTCCTTAACTGTTTACATGGAAAGCCAAAAGGGCCAGCGCATCTGTTTTTCTTGGCTACTTGTTCAAATATCTATCACAGGGTCTTCTAACTTCAAACAAAGATTTTCTAAGAAATAAACAATCACAGACAACTTTAGGAGAAGGATTTCCAGGTTCTCAACTTTCACATGGGATCTTTTAAATACTTGTCTGAGATGCAGCCTGAGTTTGTACATGTTGCCATCCCAAACCTACTACGGTACATACTCTGGGATGTATTGATTTATAAATTTTGTTTGGCTCCTCAAAGTCAAAGACTTTGACTTTTACTGATTAGGATTTCCTGTCGTTAAATAACTAAACCCATAGCATTCTCTTTCTTATGCATATTTTGACAAAGGTGAAATCTACCATTAGAAACATGGTTTGAGGCCTGAATTGGGGTGTTCTGAATTTAGGACATATGAAGGGGTTATATGTTAATGAGGCTGATTCTTCTAACTAGAACTAGAATATTCTGCATAACTACCAAAAAGCTCAAGATAAAGTAGCAGCTTAAAATTTTACTAATTTCTTTCAGATGATTTAGTGTGCTTTTTATTCACAAGGTATTTAATATTATGAAATCACATCATGAAATACTGATTCTAGTTAGGGTTGCCCCCGCCCCCGAGATAGAGGTCTCACTCTATCACCCAGGCTGGAGTGCAATGGAGCAATCTTGGCTCACTGCAACCTTTGCCTCCTGGATTCAAGCGATTCTCCTACTTCACCCTCTCGAGTAGCCAGGATTACAGGCACCCACCATCATGCCCGGCTAATTTTTGTATTTTTGTAGAGATGGTGTTTCACAATGTTTGCCAGGCTGGTCTTGAACTGACCTCAGGAGATCTGCCTGCCTTGGTCTCCCAAAGTGTTAGGATTATAGGCATGAGCCATCATGCCCAGCCTCCTCCTCTTTATTTTATAAAATATTCACTATTTCCTATCTCTCTCTCTTTTTTTTTTTTAACAAAAATAAATTGAAACATGTTGAAAAACCTTTGGGTGTCAATTTAAAAGTCAGTGGTCAAGAGTATTCAAGTTCTTTTAAGGGATATATGAGCAAAAATGTTTAAGTCTGTTGGATTTAACTCAGCAGCATTAATCAGTCTACTATTAGTGGGACTGGTGAAGACAACCACGGAATGGTCCAGAATGCTGGCGTGGATGTTGTCACCTGCCACAGTCCCCTGGGTGGAGCCCTTCTATGTCCGTATCTCCTCAGCATTTCAGTACCATGCAAACACACACAATGACTGACACATTCACACCTTTTCAACTCATCCTCAGTCAAGTCTTGTTTGCAAGACTTTCCCTTCTTTCTACTGGGCCTCAATCTTAGTTGAGAAACAGCCAATCCATCTGCAGGATAATAAAACTAAGGACAAACGTCACACTGTCATATCCTTTCCTAATAGCCTGGAATGAGCCACAAGAGGAGGTTGAAAGGGTAAAGACACTATCATCGATTTTACATGAGTAACAGGGAAGAAAATAGTTTTAAAGTCAAGTAATAGGAATACGTTTTTTAGTTAATAACAAAGTCAAGTAAGACCAGAGAAGACTGACAGTAAAATACAAAACTATTACAACTGTCTTGCATTTACCTCTAGTTTCAGAAATTTTTCTGACTCATTCCTTTTAAAAACTTTTTAGTAAGTGTAATACACACAATGATATAGAATAGTCATTAAGTGCATGTGATTAATTTTCAGAAATTGAATACACCTGTGAATCCAGTGTCCAGGTCAAGAAAAAGAACATCACCAGTACCCCAGAAGCCTTCCTCATGTTCTTTTCTTTCAGTCACTCGCTCTCACCAAGAAAACCTGCTATCCTGACTTGAAACATCATAGTTTTGTTTGGCCTATTATTGTAACATATATGAATGGACTCTTAGAAGGTACACTCTTTTGTGTCTGGCTTCTTTTGCTCAACATTATGGTTTGTAAACTTCATCCATATTGTGTATTTGTAGATAATTTATCCTCATTGCTGCATAACATTCCATTGTGTGAATATATTATAATTTATTTTTCCATTCTATTGGACATTACATTCTATTAGTTTTCAGTTTTGGGGTATTTCCAATATTTGGTGATCATGTGCATGAATCTCTGTTGGGTATATATGTAGGAGTGGAATTGCTGGGTCATAGAAAATCATGTGTTCAGCCATGGCACAAACGACAATTTGCCAAAGTGGTCATATCAATTTACTTTCCCCACCATGAGGAAAAGGTGCTCCATTATCTTCAGCAACACTAAATACAGTTAACCTTTCTTATTTTAACCATTCTGGTGGGCATGTAGTGGTACTCCACTGTGGTTTTAATTTTCATTTGGATATCCTCTTTTGTGATGTGCCCATTCGAATATTTTGCACATTTATCTATTGGATTGTCTGCTTTTTTCTTACTGTTTGTATGAAGTTTTTAACATATTCTAGATATGAATGTTTGTTATATTAATTAAAAATATCTTCTCCAATATATGGCTTGCCTTGTCATTTTTTAATGGTATCTTCCAATAAACAAGAGTTCCTAATCTTAATATAGTCCCATTTATCAATGTATTTCCTTTATGATTCCTGCTCTTTGCCTCCTGTTGAAGACATTTTGCTTACTTCAAGGTTATGAAAGAGTTTCCATTTCTTCCAAAAGCTTTACTGTTTCACTTTTCATATTTTCATCTGCCATCCACCTAGAACTGACTTGTACATTTTCATCTGCCATTTACCAAAACATCCACCTATATGTTCTGATACAGAAATTAAGATTCTTTTCAATATGGATCATGATCCACTTGATTTTAATTGATAAAATTTGAACAGGCAATACAAGCATATAGGACAGTTTCTAAAAGCTACAAACGAGTGTAGAGTGAAAGTAAGTTACCTGCTGATCTCAATCCTTTGTTACCAAGTTTCCCTCTTCACAACAACCAGTGTTACCAATGGACAGTATATAATTTTCAATATTTTATATTTCTTCTTTTCCTTTCAAAATGGGGGGGCATACTATACATCCTATTCCATACCCTGCTTCTTATCATTATGTATTAGAAATAGCACCATATTATTATGTACACAGTTGCCTTAATCTTTCTAATAGCTGCATTCTATTATATATGGATATACCAGGATATATTTTTCCTGTTTCCTAACTCTCTACGGATAGACATTTGCATTATTTGCATCCTGTTCCTATTACAAACAATGCTGCAATGGGTATCCTTGTAGAAAGAATGCTTCCCATGCATGGGCAAGTATATCTACAGAATAAATTTCCAAAAGTGGAACTGCTATATTGCTACTGCCCTGCACATATATTGAACTAATTTATACTCTCATGAGTGCTGCTTCAATCATACCTTACCAGATATATTATCAAAACTCTCCATCTTTGCTTATTTAATTGTAATTATATGCTTTTATTTATTTTGCATTTCTTTTATAAGATTTAACACTTTTTCAAGTACATATTAGTTATCTGTATTTTCTCATTTTCTCTCTGAATTTTGTCATCTGTCCATTTTCTCTTTAAAATATCGATTTAAAGGAACTCTAGATATATTTAAGAATACTTATATTTAGTCTTAATTCATTAAAAAAAATATATTTGAGACAGGGTCTCACTCTGCAACCCAGTCCGACATGCAGTGATGCGATCACAGCTCACTGCAGCCTTGTCCTCTAAGGTTCAAGCAACCCTTCTACGTAGCTGGGATAACAGACACATAACACCACATATGGCTAATTTAAAAAATACATGTTTTTTTGTTGTTAGAGATGGTGGGGGGCGGTCTCACGATGTTGTCCAGGCTGGTCACAAACTCCGAAGCTCAAACAATTCTTCCACCTCAGCCTCCCAAAGTGTTGGAATTACAGGTGTAAGCCACCCTGCCTAGAAAGTCTTAGTATTTATTATATACATAATTTAGCCTTATTATATATTATGTATTATAAACACATTTAATCCTTTGTGTATAATATATAAATTACAAATTTTTTTAGTTTGCCTTTGTATTTGTGACTCTATTTTTTCATCACTGTGATGGCATCTTTATCATATACTAAATTCCTAAATTTATTTGGGTCTATTCTGAATCTTTAATTCTATTCCATTAACTGGTATCCTTATTAAGGCAATGTATACTACTATGTAAAATAAAGTATCAGAATAATTTGTTTCAATTCCTTCCTTACTCTATTACTTCAGGACATTCCAAGATATTATACAACTTTTGTATAACCAATAAGCTTTAGAATCAGCTCGTATCATTTAAAAAATCCCATTGGCATTTGCATTGATAAAATTAAATGTACAGTAAGTTTAGGAAAACCTGACATATTTATGATATGGAATCTTCCTCTATATTATTGTTGTGTTGTCCATTTTTTGTATTGTTTGCATCTCCTAAAAGCTTTTTTATTTTCTTCCCCTACCCCACAATTTTTTTAAAATCTTAAAGAGTTTTGTTAGATTTATTTATTCCTAGGTGTTTTCTGTAGCACTATTCTTACTGCAAATGGACTTTTTCCAGTATATTTTCTAACTGTTAATTGTATATAAGGCTACTGTTGTATATTTATATTGTACCCAACCAACTTACCCAAGATTTTTAGTTGATAATCTCGGGTTCTCCAAGTATATAATCTAAGCCTTCCAAGTATACAATTATATCATTTCCAAAAATGATAATTTTATCACTGTTTTTCCATTTTTATGCTCCACATAGCCTTTTGTTTTTTAAGTACTTCCAAAACCAGTACCTCTTGTACATGTTAAAACACAATGATAGGTTGTAGCTCATTACTGATATGGAGCAAATCTCCCAGTGTCTTACTTTAAATAATAATAACCTTGGGGTTAAATGATACAGACATAGTGATACAGATCTATTTAAGACTTATTAAAGAATTTCCTATTCATATTTTAATAAGGTATTTCTTAAAATAAATTCATGTTAAATTTTATCAAATGGGTTTTCAGCATCTATGGAGATGATACAATTTTTCTTTTGCTCTATTAAAAGATTTCCTAATGTAGAAGCAGTATTTAATGTCTGTTATGAATCCCACTTGCTTGGGGTATATTCCTTTAATGTACTCTTGAATTCTGCTTGTTGACATTTTATCTAGTATTTCTGCATTGCTATTTATAAGCAAATTTTGTCTACTATTTTATGTTATTTCTGTTACGTATATTACTATCATAGTTCTGCCGGCATAATAAAGCAAATTTGAAAGTATTAACTATACTTGAAATTCTGTAGAATTCACCTGTGGAACCATTTAGGTTTGATGCTCTGTGTATGTGTGCTAGAGAGGTTTTGAGGAGAGGAGGCTTAGCTCTTTATTAATTTACAATTTCTAGAAAATCATCTACTTCTTCCAAGCTTTTAAACTGACTTGCACAGAGTTGTACAAAGTAATATGATAATTTTAATTTTTGGGGGCCCCATGATTATTTCTTATATTTATTTATCTTCTATATCTATGCTTCCTCATCCTAATCTCTCCTCCATTCCCCTTTTCGTTATCTACCAGTTTACTTTACTAGTATTTCCAAATATTTCTGTTTTGGATATTTTTTCATTTGTTCTACTGTTTTTCTGATACTCTTTTTTGTTAATTATCTTTCCTTCTGCTTTAAATCTTTTTTCTAACATCTTGAATTGGATGCTTAATTTCTTTTCCTACTTTCTTATTTATATTAATAAAAGTACTTAAGTGTATAAATTTCCTCTGAGTACTGGCTTATCTGCACCCCTAGCTATTATATAATAGCTATCTAATGCTATTATTATCTAGTTACTCTGCATTATTGATTTCACGATAAAAACTTTTGAATCAAAAAATTTCAGTGCTATAACATTTCCAGGAGGTAGGTTCATTTTATTTCCTAATTTTGTTAAAAATGTCTAATTTTGCTTCCTCATGTTCTGAAATATTATTCCAACTATTTTCTACTTTGGACATTTTACTGAGATTTTTTCACCAGTGTTCCAACACAGCAGAAGGTAACACACTGTGGAAGAATAGGGTATTAGGCAAGATGTCCATTCTCTCCACTTTTCTTCTCCTTGGCTCAATTTGGTCATTTAAGATATGGGTTTTCTGGCCAAGCAAGGAGGCTCATGCTTGTAATCCCAGCACTTTGGGAGGCTGAGGTGGGAGGATGGCTTGACACCAGGAGTTGGAGATCAGCCTGAGCAACACAGTGAGACCTTGTCTGTACCAAAAATTTAAAAATTCACTGGGTGTGGTGGTGTATGTCCGTAGTCCTAGATACTTGAGAGGTTAAGGTAGGAGAATCACTTGAGCCCAGGAGGTTGAGACTGCAGTGAGCCATGATCATGCCATTGCACTCCAGCTCGGGCATCAGAGTGAGACCCTATCTCAAAAAACAAAAATTACATATATAGAGAGAGTTTCCCAATCTTTGTGCATTTTGCACTTGCCTCTATAATTCAAGTTTAAATTTTCCTTACATCCTTTTCTAGTCACATAACTCCACCTTAAAATTTTTTACAGTAAATTCCTATATTTACTGCAACTTATGCTTATGTATTAAAAATTTATCATGTCCTTTAAACAATACTAGTATTTTATTAGAATTAGCTTTGTTAGTTATCTGATTATAATGTTACCTAGACTTTGAGTAGTCTGTCCCATAGCTCTGTTATTTTCTGGCGTGCCAACTGTTTTCAGAAATGCATATATCATTTGACAGCAGTTACCTGCACACCATATAGTTGGGTTTTGGTTTGCAATCCAATCTGAGAGTCTCTACCGAGTTTATAGTTATATTGTGATTATATGAATATACATGAGATATATGTGAATATATGTCAAGCTCTCTGTTTTCATTGTTGCCTCAGAGATCTTGCTCAGCTCCTCATTCTGCTGGCCGAATCCTCCTCCTCCTCCTGCTGGCTTCATTTCAGGCAGGAAAACAACAGCCAAAGGCTGGAAAGGGACTATCTATTTCAGTATCTCCTTTTGGGGTAAAGAAACTTTTTCCAGTTTATGTTCTTCTGTAAATTTTTCTAGTGTTATCACAGTTGTTATAACTTTGCAGCACATCAAAAATCCTCTTTCTTCTCTTTTTTCGGAGGAGGATGCGGCTCTTGCTACATTGCCTAAGCTGGCCTTGAACTCCTGTGCTCAAGCAATCTTCCTGTCTCAGCCTCCTGAGTAGGTGGGACTATAGGAGCATGTGCCCCACCCAGCTTAAATCCTCTCGATCTCGGCTCACTGCAACCTCTACCTCCAGGGCTCAAGCCATCCTCCCACCTCAGCCTCCCAAGTAGCTGGGACCACAGGCATGTGCCACCACGCCTGGTTTTTGGTAGAGATAGCGGTTTTGCCATGTTGCCTAGGGTGGTCTCAAACTCCTGAGCTCAAGTGATCCACCCGCCTTGGCCTCCCAAAGTGCTGGGATTACAGGTGAGCACCATCACACCCAGTCAAATTCTCTATTTTTATACTCCACTACAAAAAAGGTCAAAATTAATATACTATAGGCTTCCTTTTCCATCTCTAAGTAATCATTTTCTATTACATTATTTTTCTTGGTCTATGTAATTGTTAGCTTTCAATTCTATTATTTAGTTCTTCTAATGTACCTATATACCAACAAATGTTTATAAACTCTATTAGTTGAATTATTAGCTTTAAGAAATATCTTTTGAATCTTGTTTTATACTATTCTCCACTTACTACCCTCCCAACTTTTAACAATTAAACATTTCTATATTGTCATGGTTTAAAATAATTACCATAAATATCTAGAAATAATTTAAAATAGTTTTTAACCATAATTCCCATATTTGGTCTCAGTCGCAATTAAATGGATTACCAAAGTGCTTTGCCAGTCTCCATCTCTCAGTTGGCTAAGTTTGTTCTCTAATAGCTTATCCAAAAAGTATTTATGAAAACTGTTTTCCTGAGGTCTTGAATTCTTGAGAATATCTAGACTTTTATTGCTTTGTAAACTGAACAACAGTTTGATTAGGTTCAAAATTCTTAACTCATGCTCATTCTCCCCCAACCCCAAACATTAGTGGCATTGTTCAGCTGTCTTTTAGAACTCAATATTGTCTTAGAAAAGCCAATAGTTGGCATTATCTTCCTGCCTTATAGGTCTCTAGATTGCCTTTTTTTTTTTGTCTTGGATATCTAAGTGATTATCTCTTTATCTATGAGGGGTAATAACTTTACTAGGAAATGTCTCATTGTACATCAGTCTTTTTTTTCTGGTACAGAGATGAACTGCACCATCTGAACTGGCGCATTCAAGCCATAAATTCAATTAACTCCCCACTGCCTTGTCTCACCAACAGATCACTTCTCTCAAAGACAACAAGTCTAGGTGTCTCTTTACTCAGCTCTGCCTCCTATGCTACTCTCTGGTGACAAACGGAGTGCAGGGAAGGTCTCACCGCTAACCTAAGTTCCCCATAGCAGTTCTTCAAAAGTGAATTTTTATTTTATCACTGAGCATGGACCACCTCAGTGGAAAACTGAGGTCTCTCTCTCTCTCTCACTTCCATCTCAGATCTACATTCCCACGTCTCTGTTTCTGTGTCTCTCCCCCAACCCTCTTTTGAGACAGAGTTTTACTGTGTCATTAAGGCTGGAGCGCAGTGGTGCAATCCTGGGTTCAAGTAATTCTCCCACCTCAGCATCCTGAGTAGCTGGGACTACAGACATGTGCCACCACAATTGGCGAATTTTTGTATTTTTAGTAGAAACAGGGTTTCACCATGTTGGCCAGGCTAGTCTCAAACTCTTGACTGCAGGTGATCTGCCCTCCTCAGCCTCCCAAAGTGTTGGGATTACAGGCATGAGCCACCGTGCCCAGCCCCTATGTCTCTTGAGATCATATGCAAATTCCAGCCTCATCACTGCATTCAGCAGCTCTTCTTTATATACTATGGTCCTGGGTTACAGAATTCTTCTAGTTTCATTTAAGAAAATGTTTGTGAAATGATTTCCAAGAGAAGTGGCTGAAATATCTTTATTCTGTGTTCTCAAAGCCAGAATTCTGATCCAGTTCTTTGCATTTGAATGAGATTGCTGTAACTTCTAGTCCCTAACTTGGTGCTTTGGCTTTTACAAGGATCCCATAAATGTCTGTTGAATACTTTCTGATCACAATACTTTCTGATCTATAAAGAAGGGTTTTAATCCTGAAGATACAGGTGTTCATCAGTAACTCAATAGTTAAACTTTATTGAAATTTTCTTTGAATGTACATGGTAAGGAATATAACTTGGGCTCTAAATAACTGTTGTTTAATGCTGATAAAAACATTTTCACAACACAAAAGATATACTGTAAAAATGACTTAATTTTCTGAAGTATGTACATGGTTTAGCAGGTGAACTGAATGAGTCACTGTTACTAACGAAAAATATATGCAATGAGATGGGCAAAAATATATGCAATGAGTTGTGATTAATAACAAATTTTTAAATGGATATGGATAAAATCCCAAAGGCCTAGAAAACTGAATGGCAACTAAAAATATGCAAGTACAAATTATTTTTTTCTAAGCAGACCAGGTATTTATTTAACAATTAGAAATGAAATTTTAATAAGCAGGCAGCAGAATGTTTCTTATAGCTCCCATGAAACTATGCACCCAAAAGCCTAATCAACATCTGTATCCAAACTTAAGATGTAACTTAGGATCTGTCCCCACAGACCTGCCCATCCACCTACCCAGGTGCTGACACCTGAAACCTGTGCACCATCCTTGATACCTGCTCTCCCTTTCTTCTACACCTAATCAATCAGGTCCTGCTAAGCTACCTCACTCATTCATCCAAGCACACTGACTAACTGATACATGTCAGGAATTAAGTAGGCTGGGTCTACAGGGATGCATATAAGGCAAACAGTCCTTGCTTTTGTGGAATTTACCATCTAGTGGCAGAAAACAGACAAGAATAAAAATAAGTAAACCTTGGACAAATTGGCACAAGTGCTATGAAGAAAAATAATGGGTGTTATCAGAGAGGATAAGTGACCCACTTAAGGATGGATGTTCTAGGAAGCACTCTCTAAAAATATTTTTTAGTTAAGACCTAAAAATGAGAAGCCAGTCATGCAAAGAGCAGAAGGAAGAACAGTAGAGGCAACAGCACATGAGAAGTTCCTGCAATGGAAACAAAATTTAAGAAACTGAAAGAGTATCCCTATGCCTGGAGTGAAGTGACTAAGAGCAAGAAGGGTGTTAGGAGAGGTTTTGAAAGCCCACACCGGGGCCAGATCATGCAGGGCCTTGTAGGCCTTAGGGCCTTGTGTTTTATCCAAAGAAAACTAGTTGGTCAGAAAAGTACATGGTCAGATTTTCACTGCTATTATGATATAAACCTACTCATTTCCTCCCATATTAAGAAAATCTTCAATAAACTCAGCCTTGTGTAAGTAGGAAGGGCAGGGGCTGGGCTGATGTCTGGATGACCTGGTATGAAATATTCTCAGAAAAAGAAATGATCCATAACCTCAATTACTTCAGAGGAAGCGGGAGGTCAGACGCAGAGGGAACAAGAGAACATCCAAGTCAACCACCACTTCACTTTTCCCCGACCCATCCTTAGCCTCCGCAAACAATCATAGCTGGTAAAAACTGTAGAAGAGAGATTTAAGCTAATCTTATCTAAATCTTAAAGAACCCAGGAGACAGCAGCTGATTAAATTCACACTGTCCTACATATTTATTTCATTCCATCTCACACCTCTCCGTCAGGTTGTGACCTCCTCCAGGAGAAAGGAATGCTTAGAGACAGCTTTAGCAAAGTTTTAAAGCAGACAGCTTTTCTCTCTCTCATTCTCTCTCTATATATTTATATAGCGTCCGCGCCCTGTTAAGTCAATTATTTTTCATGTCTTTGTCGTCTGTGAATCCAGAGTACTCAGTGTATGTTCTGAATTTTAAATGCACAGATCCACCACATATATTTCAAAGGATGAACAGCCCAAGCTTTCACTTGAGTATGATAGGAAGGGGAGAACTTCTGGACATGCACGGTTTTTAAGAATGCATTTTAAAAATGTCTTTCCTCCAAAACTTGCATTTCCATTAGCTCCCTTCTACCTATCTGTTATAGCCTGCTAGACCACTATTTTAGCTGTCCTTGCTGTCACTGCATCAATAGTTTGGTTTTGCTCATAAATAGGAAGGGTATATAAATTCTCTTTGAAGAAGGTATGGGTGACCTTAGTTCTTTGAATGAAAGGTTAAACTTAAACTTATTCAAAGCCTCTGTAAAGGAGAAGCCATCCCATAAAATCCAGCACAGTGAAATGAGCCTTCAGTAAATGTAGCCAACGGATTGAAAAGTTTTAGGTGAATAATTTCCAAGAGATTTGCAACCTGGAGAAAGGTCTCAGGAAGAGCCTCAGCACTGGCTCAGGAACGCTTCCTGATAGCCTGAGTTAAGTTTTTATACAGACAGCTTTTCTGTACTTATTTACATAGCCTCCATGCCCCATTAATCTAATTATTTCCTCTCTTGTTAGAAGATGGCATGGAAAAACACATAATTAGTGCAGTATCTTATGTTCTCATTTAATTTGGGGAGATTTATGTTAGATTTAAATTCAGATCCATTTGCTTCTATTGCTACAGTACCCAATTTAAAATAAAAACAAACTTGGCGATCACATTCCTTTGTGATTTTATTAAAGCAATACATCTGAAGCAATAAGAAACATTTCCTGATGTTTAAACTTCTCCTTTATTATTTTCATTTAAGAGAAGACTATTTTGTCTCATTTTTCACTTGACAGAGAAAAGACATGATGTCTGAATTCTCTTTATATACCAGTGAATGATAAGTCCAAGAGCTTATTAAATAAGAATGTATTTTAAATTTGAAAAGTATAAAGAAATCTGGTGAGCAGATTTATATTTATGAAGCTGCAGTTGAGATTAATATTTAATCCACATTTGTGAGTACCCACTGTGCCCCCCTGGCATTTCAAGAAGACCTGTGGGATGTAGTCAAAGGCAAGTCCCTGATGGTTAGAGATTACATCATAGGTAGATGACTAATACACATAAAACAAATTAAAAAGACCATAGATGGCACTGTGCAATTAGGCACTGAGTTTATGGTGTGGCTCTAGGCCCTATTCAGAAGGAGGGAGAGCAAAGAGACAGAAGTCAAATAGAGCATGAGCTGTGTGGGAGCTCTAATCTGTGGCGGAACTGGGTGGGACGTGGGTTGGTTTTAAAGGATGAGTATCATTTGTTTAGAAAGGGCAGTAGGATAGGGCATCTTAGGAAAAAGCTGCACACGCAAAGGGAAAGAGATGGGAATGAGTCTGGCTTGTGCTCACAGACTGTAAGACACCAATTCTGATTTTGGGGTAGGGAATAAAGCTAGAACAATGGGATAGCCACATGGAATGTTTTTATAGTAATATCAATACATACGCAAGGAAAAGAGCCTGTATATGTTAAATGCAAAGAACCTCCAAATGCCAAACACTTGAATAAGGTGATTTTTAAAAAAAATAAATCAACACCCATTTCTCTACCTCTAAAATCCCTTATTCTTCCTTTGCTGTTATGTTCTTCCATACAACTATTTGTTTACTTGTTTTGTGTCTGTCTCTCCCCAACGGACCATGAGCTCCAAAAGAGCTGAGGCTTCACTGCTCTATTCCCAGGGTCTAGGAAAGCACTTGAAAAAAGTAGTAGCATTCAGCAAGTGTTTATTGACTGAATTAACACCAAAGCAGAAAGGGAGGTTACTGAGATAACTCCGTGTATTTACAGCTTCACTTCACTTACCCACTTCAAACCAACCATACTGACTGTATTTAGAAAGCATTAAAAACAAAAGTGAGCGGCATAAAATCAAATGTTGAGACTCACAATCCGAATTCCATAATCACCTTATACTTTGTTAGGACCCTTCAGAGAGTCAGGGAAGGTGGTGTGGACATCTATACTAATGGTATTTAAATGACTTATGAGGCTATCGGAACTTTTCCCAGGGATAGATCCTTAGGAAATAAGGACTGTCAGCCATCACACAAATTATTACAAGACAATATCTTTATCTTACTAACAAGATAAGGAAGAAAACAAATAAAACTTCAACAAAAGTCCATAAAAGAATGAATGTACCTGTAAAACCAACGGATAGCTCCCCTACTCTCCCTCCAACCGCCCTTTAAAGACAGATTATGCTGATATTACAGTGTTGTCTATTAGGTACTATACTAGCCTCTTGCATAGATGCATTCATGTGAAAGAAATCAAATTTTCTTATGACTTCTTCCATGTTCAGGGAAACGATCTTCGTATTTTAAAAAATATGATCCCTGGTTAGTGATTGCAAGAAATAAGCCAACCTCAATTTTATTTGTTAGTGGTTACAAAAATCACATTTGCCAACATTCATGTTTCCTGTTTGAAAATGTTATGCCAATAGCTCCTAATACCTGCAATTTATTGGGAAAAAACCAGTGAGCTATATTTACTTTAGAAGTGGAAAATTAATTGTAAAAACCTTGTAACTACCATAAAATGTGTTAAAAAGTCAGTACCTTCTTTCTTTTTTAAACACCCAACTCCTTGTACACTATGCTTTCTCCAAGAACTTTAAAACAAACACTGTTTTCTAGGATAGTTAACATCACTAACTGAAGCCCCATTTATATGCTACTATAGCTATCTGACCAGCAAATTATTTTTATGCTTGGTTAGTCTTTTCCAATAGTAGAAATGAAACACATTTCTTACATACACATTCAGGAGCTTTAAAATTTCGAATGATAGTATGTTAGCCCAGTATGATTTTTGAAGGTATTTTTCACTGAAGTAGAATCACTTAAACAAACATGAGTCATCTGTGCATTTCTCTTGGATGTATGCTATGTCACTCTATAGCCTCTAAGGAATTTTCTCCTTAATACAAATTTAGAAAACAGAAATAGAACACAAAATTTACCAGTACTTATTAAACCAACACAGGTTCCTAAAGAACAGGGAAAAAGCTTCCTCCGCTTTCTCATCTGTATCAACTGTGGTCTTCATATATTCATTAAATCAGGTGCTGTGTGTGTTGGAAGGTGGGGGTGAGACATCACATGTATACAGAGGACCAGGCACTGACCTTGCACATCCTCAGAACAGGGAATCAATTATGGCCAAACGATGCAGGAGTCTGCATTTTTACCAAGTCCCCAAATGGTTCTAATATCAGTGTGGTCTGCTAAGACACTCTTTGCGACACAGTTCCCCAAAAGATCTAGAAAATGACTCCTCCTTTCAAATAAGCTTTAGCCACACTGCTGGAATAGCAGATTTTCTGGCCTGAAAGTTTTTACTTTCCAGGCAGAACAGTTGCTGAATAATGTTTATTTAAGTGATTTTTGTTCAGTGAAAAATACTATAAAAAATCATGCCGGTCTCACTGCTCCTATTATTAGACAAAATAAAGAGTTAAATAATTATTTCTTTTTGAAACCCATTAGATTCAGAAATTTTCTTTCTTAACTTACTTCAAAACTGTCTACCTAATGGCCAAAGACCATTTTCCAATAGTTATCTGACCCCTTTCAGAGTAACTGATATAGGTAGCATAGCCAATGGTTAAAGGCTCCAGTTCTCCCAACAAGAATTCCTGGGTTCAACTCCCAGCTCTGCCACTTAACAAGCTATGTGTATCTGTGAAAGTTCTGTAACCTTAGCCTTGGTTTCTTCCATTGTAAAATGGGTATAAACTGTACCTATGTCTTAAGAGTTGTATGAAAATCAAATACAATAGGAAAGTAAACCACTTAGCTCAGTGTTGGACATATAAGTCATCTAGTTCAACCCTTTAAACATATTGCTGCTTCAAAAATGTGTTCCAACCCATGAAATCAAAGTCTTCCTACCTAGCCCAGGCTCTTCCTCTATTGCTACTTTAATTTGTGGCACATATTTGTTAATTATTCCAAGCTAGATTCTACAAAGGCTACTGAAGTCAGGCATTCATGTATTTAACATAAAAGAGTATCCTGTCATGGACAGAACATTCTAAACAATCAGAGTTAATATCTATAACTAAACAGCTTTTAGGAGACCTTCTATTCCATAAAACTGAAAATTCTGTGATTTTATAAGCTAATTGTGTCACTGTAAGAAGAAACACTATGTGACTGTATGAATTCAGTACAGTTCTAAACAAGGGTAGAATCATAGAATGCTCCCCTTTAAAAATGCTGCTTTTTTGAATTAAATTAAGAAAATGAAATTCTTCCTCAATGGTTCCTTTCCCTCAAAAAGAGACACAGTGTTGCAGGTATGACCTAATAACCTTGAGGACAGCCCTGCTGTGCTAGAAGGGTATGAATTCAAACAGGCTTCACACGTGGAGGAGATGCAACATTAGGTGAACCTACGAAGACACAAAAAGGCAAAAAGGGAGACCAGACGACAGGTGTGGATAAAAACTGGGTGAAGCACCTCAAAACTAAAAGTGAATTCCAGTTCTAAGTCACAGAGAAAAATTAAGCATTCTGTACTATAGCCAAGATGAAAGAAGAGTAGAACAAGAGAATAAATACCGTACTGTATTAATCACAATAAGAAGCACTTTTGTCTCAGCCAAAATATATTCTTAAATCAACTTTAGAATGTAGCTGCATTTGCAGGCTTACCAGCATGAAACCCATATGACTGTAATTAATGTAATAAATCATGCTGTGGACTTTTCTACAGAATCTGACAGTACTCATTGATATACTGCTTATTAGAGACTGCAGAAATTTCTCCCCCACTTTTTTATTATATGCCAGACACTGAATCAAGAGTACCTTCTTCTGATGTGTCTGAAATATCTGCTGCTGTTATAATACATAAAATATATAGTGAGCTGCTGCCATCAGACTTTGATATACAAGACATCATATACAATTTCCAAAAAGAACCTTGCTTTTTAACTCTCACTTTCCTTGACTTAAGGCACTTGTAGAAGATACATGGATTCATTATAGATGTGACATTTACATTTTCCACAGTTTCAGCCATGAAGCCATCGCTTTGCACATGTGGCTCTCCATTTCAGCTCATTCTTTAATGACTCCATTAGTAGATGGCACAGAATATTCTAAACAGGCATTATTTCAACAACCTACACATGTTCTTTCATTGTTTTCAACATCCAACTCTTCAGAAAAAAAAGTTTTTATTGAACATTAAATCATTTTCAAAGCTAAAAATGAATCCTTTCACAGTTCAGAAGAATTTCAACCATGACTGCATTTCACTTTAGCGAGTTTATAAACCCTTAAATCTGCTGTGCATACGTTATCTTCTAATTTAGGAATATCTTAAAGTTTAAAAAACAGGTAAGTTTAAAGGGTTACTATACACATAAGGAAAAGGTTATATGATGTATTTTCCCCTAATAAAAATAACTTCATTTTATCATAAACATAATTTATGATTAATATAAAATTTTCCCCCACAAAATACAAAAAGTATGAGGAAAGTAAAAACTGTTCGTAAATCTATCATCCAAAGATAGCCATTGGATGTACTTTGATGCACAGCTTTCCAATTTGAAATTTTAAGATATTACTTTTCTTTTTATTTTTTTTTCACTAGTCTTGCTCTGCCACTCAGGGTAGAGTGCAGTGGCTCAATCACTGTAATCTCAAACTTCTGGGCTCAAGCGATCCTCCTGTCTCAGCTTTCCCAATAGCTGGAACTACAGCACACGCTACCGCACTCAGTGAATTTTTGAATATTTTGTAGAGATAGGGTCTCGGTATGTTATCCAGGCTGGATTGGTCTCAAACGCCTGGCCTCAAGCGATCCTCCCACCCAGGCCTCCCAAAATCAAAGTGCTAGGATTACAGGCGTGAGCCACCATGCTTGGCCTAAAAATAGTACTCTTTAATTACCAAGAGTCTAGTCCATTCTGTCTTAATTATATGCTTCAGTTTTCTTTCGTGTCTTGTTTTTTTCTCAGGATATACTGCTTTGTGACATGTTCAAGAGAAAAACTACTATTAACACAGTAATACCTGGATATTTCTGATGTATTCCTTTTGATCATATAAAATTATAGATTTTAAGACTTGAATAAGGGCTTGGCATTGGATTTACTATCTATGAGTGACACAGAAATTCCTTATTTAGCTATTGCGAATTCCCTATGCTCACTCTTGCCCCCATTCAGAATGTTTTCCACAGAGCAGCCTGAGTGTGTGAGCCTTCTGGATTCCCAGTTTGTCCACGTCACTCCCCTGCTTAAATTCCTTCCCTGAATTCCTATTGCCCTTAAGTGAAAGTTCAATCTTCAGTATCTCCCACAAGGCTCTGGTCACCTCACCAGTCCCATCTGAAACCAAGCTCACATGGTTTCCTCCATGCCAAAGACAGTGGCCTCAATGCAAGTTTTCAAATATGGTTTCCTTTCAGTATCTTAAGGCGTCTTCTCTCTCAAAGCATTTGCACGAGCTGGCCCCTCTCTCAGGAATATACTCCTGACCTCCATTTCCAAACTTCTCATCCTTCATTCTCAAGTCAAATGTCACTTCCTTAAAAAAATCTTCCATTACCTTCTTCTCATACCAACCGATTCTCTGCTTTTTCCTATCACAGCATGTCTAACAATTTATAATTATCTATTTGTGTGACTAGTTGATTAATGTCTATAATGTAAGTAAGCTCTATGAGGAGCTCAGACTGGAATGTAAGGAACCTTTTTTTCCCCACTATTTCATCCATGGTTCAAGAAACATATGGCAGGCACTCATTAATTTGTGCTAAATAAGTGAATTAACTTGACTATCAGAAAAGAAACACTAAAACTATATAAGAAAAATACAAAGTCAAAAGAAAAAAGAGAAAATGAAAGTGATCTCCTTTTTCATTTCTAGAAACTTTACTATTTGCATGTTTGGTTCAACATTCAACAAAAACATATTCAGCATCTCAACATGGTAGGTTGTTTTAAGCATATCTGTACATGTCTTCCTCAACTGTTAAACACTTTAATTTCCATCTATCCTTGCAGAGACAAAAAAGCCGTTAGAGATTGGAACAAGAAAAAGAAGAGCAGGAGAAGTTTTGGCAATGAAGTGTTTGGAGGAATAAAGTAAACTGAGAGAAAGTTGGCCCACGTCCTAGAACAGCCAAGAGGGAGGGTGCTGAGACATGTAAGAGAAGCCTCACCATGGCAAGGGTGCATAGTGGTTAAGAGCATAAATTTGAGAATCCAACCACCTGGGTCAAAATTCCAGCTTTCCCACCTTCTTACTATGTGACCTCCAATAACTCCAATCTTTCTGTGACTTAGTTTCTTCATCTGTAAAATGGAGTTAATTATAGTCCTATCTCCAGAGAGTTGTGAGAACTGAGTTCACCTAAATAATTAGTGAGATAATAAGCACACTAGAAGTGTTAGCTATTATTATTGCTATTTTGCATGTAGTAATCAAAAAGAGCCAACAGCATATGACTGCAGAGTGAAGGGGAGTCTGGGAAGTTAAATGGGATCACCTTTCTTAACAGTTCATCATTATGACAGTCAGAACTGAATATCTGAAAGTACTTTTCAGAAGTTTACTGAAATTTTATGGCTGCAATGACTAAGAACAAACTCTTACAAAACGTTCGAGGTCACATCTGATGAATTTAAGAAATGAAATACTATTACCATACCACAAGAGAAATGGTTATTACAAACATTTGATTAGAAACCATTCCTTCCTTTAAATTTACACTCAATTTACATGACTGCATATCTTAATCAGCAGGGATCAAAATATGAAGGCATCTTTTATTAAAAATGCATAGTAAAAACTAAAAAAGACATTATTAATGTGAAACAAAAGATGTATGGCACATAAAGCAAAAGGAAAACAGATAACACATAAAAATGGAAATGCACAGAACTATAATAAATTACCTCCTTCTCTTCTGAGTTAGGCTATTAATATTCATTACATTCCATCCAAGAAGCAATAACTTAATGGACAGGAGGATGCTGATTTCTAAGGTGGGTCAGTGGACAACAGCAAAACATATTTTTGAGAAGTTCATTATAAAATAAAAATTGTGTTGTTCCATGACACTATAAAGAAAAAAAATTAGGTATTTTCCTATATGGATTAGCATTCTATACCCATTTTTAAGTATAGGCAAAACAGGAAAATAAAGCTTTTCTTTCAATTATGAGATGACTGCCTTCCATAACACAGAATAATAATTTAATAGCATTAATTCTAACAATATACAAAGTGTTAAAAAAATACTTTGTAACATAAATCTTAATATACCTTAGAGACTAAAAATATTCTGTAAAATTTAATTTCAGGCACTATTTTTAAAGAAGATATATTTATATTCTTTGAATCAAACTCTAAAGTCAGATTCATAGAAACTACACACTAGAATGATAAGTATAATATTTTCCTTGCTAAATGAAAGGTGGAAAATTAAGTAATAATTGAGTTATTTTTAAAAAAATTCTCAACTATAATCAGTCATTTCATTTATTGTCCTAGAGGTCCCAGCCTTTTTTATTGTATACCCCATATATAAAAATGCTTTTAAACAACAGCCCCAGAATATGTATATTTATTTACACTATGTATAAGTCCTACTGCCAATCAATATATTAAAGGTTAGTAAAACTTAATTTCTTTTTTTTTTTTTTTACATGGAGACTCACTCTGTCGCCTAGGTTGGAGTGCCAGTGGCATGATGCCGACTCACTGCAACCCCCGCCTCCTGGGTTCAAGTAATTCTCCTGCCGCAGCCCCCCCCCACCCCCCCCGTCCCCCCCCTCCCCCCAGTAGCTGAGATTACAGATGTGTGCCACCACACCCGGCTAATTTTTGTGTTTTTGGTAGAGATGGGGTTTCACCATGTTGGCTAGGCTGGTCTCGAACTCCTGACCTCAGGTGATCCACCCACCTTGGCCTCCCAAAGTTCTGGGATTACAGGCATGAGCCACTGCACTTGGCCAGCTTAATTTCTTTCTTAAATAAAAATCAGGAAATCCATTTCTGCTGGCACCAAAATGGATCACTGTGTGACTATCTTGGAGAGCACTGTGCCTTATCACTCAGTGCTATAGCTTTGTCACTTCACTATGTATTACCTTGTATCTAATTGTTTTTCTATTATTATCATAGTTATGTGTCCTTTTATAAGGAAATTAATAAAATTCTGTTTCTATCAATTACTTTGAGAAATGAAGAAGGAGATCAGTAACAGGTTTATTTATGTAAGACAGGTAAAGTGAAAGTATCAATATTTAGTGATCACTGTTAACTTCAGTGAAAATATATGATGCCCCTATGTTTTAAAACTCTCTTATATTAAATATGGCAGAAACATAAAAAGCTGCTCAAGATTGTTAGAGAAATGCAAGTTAAAACCACAATGAGGTAGCACTTCACACCACTAGGATGGCTATAATCAAAAATCAGACTGCAACACATGTTAGCAAGGATGTGGAGAAACTGGACCCCCATACATTGCTGGTGGGAATGTAAAATGTCACAGGCTCTTAGGAAAACAATTTGACTGGCAGTTCATCAAAAAGTTAAAATGGTTAGTATATGACCTATCAAGTTCACTCTGAGGTATATACCCAAGAGAACTGAAAACATATCCACCCAAAAACCTGTATATGACTATTCACAGCAAAGCATTATTCATAATAGCCAAAAAGTGGAAACAACCCAAATGCCCATGACTTGGTGAATGGATAAACAAAGTGTGATATATGTCTATATATGAGGAATGTTATTCAGGTGTAAGAAGAAATGGAAGTACTGATAGATACTAGAACACAGATACATCTTGAAACATTATGCTAAGAAACCACATATAAAAGGTCACCTATTGTGCAATTCCACTAACATAAAATGTCTAGAATAGGGAAATGCATAGACTAGTGGCTCTGAAGGGCTGAGGAGGGAGTAAGAGAGGAAATGGGGTAAGGAAATGTTCGGGAATTACACAGTGGTGATGGCAGCACAATAATATACTTGAAACCACTGAATTGCACACTTTTTTTTAATTGGACACATTAAAGAATGTATTTTATGGTATGGATTATATCTCAGTAAATTGGAAAAAATTTGGCAGAAATTGCTGCTGTCCAACAAAATCTGTTTTTCCACCTTCCAGAACTTTCCAGCTATACTACATTTAAAAGTCTCCCTTGGCTGGGCTCACTGGTTCACATCTGTAATCCCAGCATGTTGGGAAACTGAGGCGGGAGGATTGCTGGAGGACAGCAATTTGCGACCACCTAGAGCAAGGTAATGAGACCCTGTCTCTACAAAAAACAATACAAGTAGCCAGATGTGGTAGTGCATGCCTATAGTCCTGGGTGTTTAGCAGGCTGAGGTGGGAGGATCACTTGAGTCCAGGAGCTCGGGGCTGCAGTGAACTATGATCGTGCCACTGGACTCCAGCCTGGGTGACAGAGCAAGACCCTGCTGTCTCTAAAAACCAAAACAGACAAGTCTCCCTTGCAGTTGGTGCTTGAGCAAGGTATTCTGCCATAAGAATTGTCTAAAGCCCTTAATTTCTGCCCATCTCTGGACCTTGACAACTTGTTTTACTTACTAACTCTACAAATATAGGCTAGGCTCGGTGGCTCACACCTGTACCAGTACTTTGGGAGGGCAAGGTGGGAGGACTGCTTGAAGTCAGGAGTTCAAGACCAGCCTGGGCAATAGAGGACGATCCTGTCCAAAAAACAAAACAAAACAAAAAACAAATATAGTCCCACTCCACTCCTCCATCCCTGGTCAGACATAAACTCTTTATCCACCCAAATTATAGAACATTTCCTTCAAATTTTGTTAGTTTTTAGACCAATAATCCAAGCCCACCCAAAAACGTGGGCATGAGGTCCAGCTGCCGTTAAATCTGTCATCACCTCGTATAAGATAATTTTCAGCTTTCATTGACCCCCTCCACAGCCTTTTACTTAGTGGCTGGGAACTGGTTATGGGCCAAGCTGTATGATTTTCACATTCAAGGCAGTTACTGATGTCTATTCAGAACCTGCAGTTTAGTTCAATCACCTGGCAGAGCTGGAACCCTGATAATAACATTGACTGTGGAAAATAAGGGATGTGTGCCCAGTTCTCTTGGGCATATACCTAGGAGTGAACTCTATAGGTCATATGCTAACCATTTTAACTTTTTGATGAACTGCCAATCCAATTGTTTTCCTAAGTAGCTGTGACATTTTACAACTCCACCAGCAATGTATGGAGGTCCAGTTTCTCTACATCCTTGTCAACGTGTTGCAGCCTGACTTTTGATTATAGGCATCCTAGTAGTGTGAAGTGCTACCTCAATATGGTTTTAATTTGCATTTCTCTAACAATCTTGAGCATCTTTTTATGTGTTTCCACCATATTTAATATGAGTTTTAAAACATAGGGATAACCATATATTTTCACTCAAGTTAGCAGTAATCTATAAATATTAATACTTTCACTTTCTGTCATGCTTTCTTGCTTTCTGTCATGTAAAAAGATTTTTAGTTTAAATTTAATTTTAAAAGGCAATACACATCATTATAAAAATTAAAACCAAAAAAGTATATAGAATAAAAAGTATACTACCTCAAAACTCTCTCAATTCCTACTCCTCAGGAGCAACTACCATAAACCATTTAGGGTTATCCTTGCCAACCTTTTTCTATGTGTACTAAATTGTACACTTTATTTTTTTTTATTGTACACTTTAAAGGATGTATTTTATGGATTATATCTCAGTAAGTTTTTTTCTCTTACAGAAATAGGCTATTATATACATAGTTCTGACAGGTTTTGCACAATATTGGCAAAATGGACACAAGTCCATTCAGTACATATAGACATACCTCATTCTTTCTACCACATGGTATTCCATTGTCCCATTACCTGAAAACCACCTGCCCCATTTCAGAGTGTGGCTGCTATTCAGATCCAATCAACTGTCACCAAAAGGGAATTTTCTAGGTTTTAGCACTATCTTACCCAGGCTACCTCTCTTCTACTAAGCTTATCTTACTGTCTTATTTTTAAATCCTGAACCAGGATGACAAAAAAAAAAAACTATAATTCCCATCCTGCATTGCTACCAAAGCACTTCCAACTTATGGTATCAGTAGCTAATAGTTATTAATCACTGACTATGTATCAGGCATTTCTAAGTGCTTTACTTTTATTAACTTGTTCCTTACAATGACCCTATTAAAACATACTATGACTTTCCTTATTTTATAGATGATGAAACTGAGGACCAGAAAGCTTAAGTAATTTGCCTAAAGTACACGGGTAGAAATGTAAAGCCAAGCAGTCTTGACCTGAATTCTATGCTTAACTACTATACTGCCTCTTTATTTGAGATAGGGTCTCCCTCTGTTGCCCATGCTGGAGTGCGGTGGTGTGATCTCAGCTCACTGCAGCTTCAACCTCCTGAGTTCAGGAAATCTTCCCACCTCGGCCTCCAAAGTAGCTGGGATCACAGGTACGCACTACCACACACTGCAAATTTTGTTTTCTTTTCTTTTTTGAGATGGAGACAAGGTCTCTCTATGTTGCCAGGGCTGGTCTCAAACTCCTGGGCTCGAGCGATCCTCCAGTCTCAGAATCCCAAAGTGCTGGGATTACAGGCAAGACCCACCACACCTGTCCTCATACTGCTTTTTAAGAGCAATACGTAGTCTAACATGACAGTTACATTCCTTAAAAAAAAAAAAAAAACTTATCAAATATTGAATTAAAAAGAATGCTATTAAAAATAGGAATTAAAGTTACAGTTTTAAATATATAACAGCAAAATGATTTTTTCCTATATGAATTCCAATACTAAAAGTTGTTTTTATTGCTTTAAGTGTATAGCCATAAAAGCTAAACCATCAACCACGTAAATCCAGCATTTCAATGCATTTAGAGTTTGCTCATGAGTTATAGCCCTTCTTTTCCTTATCACCACCATCTGTAACAGAGCAGAGTTCTTACATATTCCTGTCACCTTCAAAATTATAATACACAAAGCCCAAAGGCTCCCAGAGAAGCTGGGTGTCAGGGCGACAATAGGGTGAATTATAATTAATGGTAATCTGCCTTAGACATATCAACTTCCTTAATCAATCAATCACATTATACACAATTTAATTATGAAATTTTGTTGTAAGAGAAAATGCCTGAACTTTATTCACTGGGACCAACTACATGTTTCAGAATTCAATGTTTCATCATTACTTTGACCCCCACCTCCACCCTCAGTAACTACTGCCCAGAAATGTTCTGAGATCTGCTATGGTTAGCAAGAGGTTCGAGAATGGTGTCTGGGCCAGGTGTGATAGCTCATGCCTATAATTCCAGCACTTTGGGAGGCCGAGGCGGGTGGATCACCTAAGGTCGGGAGTTTGAGACCAGCCTGGCCAATATGGTAAAACCCTGTCGCTACCAAAAATACAAAAATTAGCTGAGCATGGTGGCAGGCACCTGTAATCCCAGCTGCTCAGCAGGCTAAGGCTGGAGAATCGCTTGAACCTAGGAGGCAGAGGTTGCAGTGAGCCAAGATCGTGCCACTGCATTCCAGACTGGGCGACAAGAGTGACACTCCATCTCATAAAAAAAGGGTGTCTGGAGCTTGATGGGTCAGGAGTTGTCACCTAACGAGGATTCTAACAAAGCTTTGGAGAAGAGAGAACTGACAGCACGAGTTAAAAATTAAGATACAGCAATGAAATCGTAGTCTTGAACTGTCATCAAATCTTAAAGTGAATAAAATCATTCAGGGACCTTATTAAAATGCAGATTTTGATTCAGTAGGTCTCCTGGGGCCTGAAATTCTGCATTTTAAGCAAGCCCCCCCCCGGTGATGCCAATGGTCAGGGGACTGCACGTGATAGTATGAAGGACTAGATCACACCATGTGGGGCTGCATCTAAGGTGGAAACCAATCATCTGTTGGAACCTTGGAAAGGCTCCAGGCTTAGGGACAACTGGTAAGAGAGGGTGGCAATAACAAGTGGATCTGAAACCAGGAGACTAATAAAAAATTTATAATGGCTTTACTAGCCAGTACATCCTACTCCCCACTATCCTACCCCACTACCTTTCCAGAAAAAAATCAGAAAGAACTTTGCTAAGGAAATGGTACCCATCACGAGGGAGAGCGAAGACCTCTAACTTGGGTACTAGTATCTGAGCCCTGTCATTGGAGGCCTGCTGGCCAAGTGCCAGCTATCTACCTGCTCTAGAAAGGGAGCCCTGCCAATCAACATGTCCCATCCTACTTTTCACAACATATCCCCATCCTACTTTCAGGCCTTGTGGGACACAAACCTATTTACACAACTGCAGTAGAAAACCACACCAGATTTCTGTCCTGCATTCTTAAATATGAATAAACAAGTAGACAAGGCATCAGAAGAAAACTGGCAGAATCAGATAAAAATGAGGGGAAAAGAAAAGGAAACCTGAAGGAAAAGATCACTCAAGAACAGATGATCACTTTTTTAAAAATTATAATTAAAATTACCAAAGAGATTTGAGAGTTTCTGTAGCTACAACCCTTGCAAAAGGAGTAAGTATTGAGGATCTCTTTCAATCATATCAGAGAGCTGGGCATGGTGGCTCATGCCTGTAATCCTAGCGCTCTGGGAGACTGAGGTGGGAGAACTGCTTGAGTCTAAGAGTTTTTAAAACCAGCCTAGGCAACATAGTAAGACTGAGACCTCATCTGTATTTTTTTTTTTAAGTCATATTAGAGGAAAGAAATTTTCAGCAATTTAAGGACTCCAAAATTTACTTCCTACCAACACCTTCTTGGGAAATTATTTGATGGATTCCACCAAAACGAGGGGAAAAAAGGAGTTAACATGAAATCCAGAGAACAGTGGATCAACCCAGGGGAAACCTCAGGGTAGGGGGATTCACTTAGGTTTAAGGTAAATCAACCAGTCTAAACTGTAGCAGGAAACTAGCATGGAAATCTCACGGGCACCAAACAGATATGGTGAAGGCACATTGCTCTCTTGTCAAGAAAGGTTACCAAAAGCTTTAGGAAAATACACACACACAAAATAACAAAGCAAGAATATATTTCACTGATTCTAAGATACACTTCTGTACATTTTAATAACTCTGAAATTTGTCTCACAATTCCTGGGGAATATAGTTTAATTGGTAGCATGCTTTTCTTTCTTGTGGAACATAAAATAATGATAATGCTTACAGTCAGTGACATTTCAGATGCAATGAAATACAGTACTAATAATAATGCTGGGACAAGCTTATTGAAGACTTATTCTCTGTACCAGAAATTGTTCTAAGCCCTTTACGTGGATTAAGTCATTTATCTACCCAACAACCCTTAGAGACATTCTTTTCTGAGTGCACCAGAGCTTGTGAAATTCATTGGGATGGAAAGAAATGCAATCTTACAATATGAATAGCTATGAACAATATTTACACTGTGAAAATAACATAAAAGGTGTTACTGGTTCGGAATATTTAGAATCGACCTATGGATAAAGCAGAAAAGACTTAGTAATGGAAACAAAAGAAAGTAAAAACATTGAAAAACTTGTGACGATAAGAAGACTGTGAGAAGCAGGGAGAACAGTGGAAATAATAGGGACACTAATATGCCTAATATCCTTATCCTTAGGTGGAGAAAATATACTTATTTCCTCTTTCATTATTTTAACCTCTTCTATTGCTTGTGTATTTTAATAACCCAACAATCAAAATGGAAAGTTAATGAAAATGAGTTAAATCCTCGTGTTTCATAACAAAGAGGCTACGGATATTTTACTAAGTTGATAAATCAAGAAACAGAGGTACATGCATTTGTTCAGATTTTTAGGAACTGAAAACAAAGTTTCCTTTAAAGAGCTGGCATTGGGGGTGAAAACTAAGGTGAGACATTGTTACTATTCAGGAATACTATTATTTTATTGATTGCCATATATAGGTATTACCATGACAAAAATAAATAAAACTGAAAAAGGCAATAAAAATACTGTCTTTGGGTCTAAGAAAGCAATCCTATAGATTTTAAGGCAGTACTGAAAAAGTAGACTGATACATGTATTATAACAGTCAATAAGCCAACTAAGGTAAATCACATCAGATTTACCTGATTATAAATCTGATCACTGTTCTCACCTAAAGCTTAAAATTGCCTTGAAGTCATAAACCATATTTTTTCATTTCTGCCATGCTCTAAAAATATTTCTAGGCCGGGTGTGCTTGCTCATGCCTGTAATCCCAGCATTTTGGGAGGCTAAAGTGGGTGGATCACTTGAGGTCAGGAGTTTGAGACCAGCCTGGCCAACATGGTGAAACCCTGTCTCTACCAAAAATACAAAAATTAGCCCAGTATTGTGGCGCATGCCTGCAATCCTAGCTACTCAGGAGGCTGAGGTATGAGAATCACTTGAACCTGGGAGGCAGAGGTTGCAGTGAGTCAAGATGGCGTCACTGCACTCCAGCCTGGGTGACAAAGAGAGACTCCATCTCAAAAAAATATAATAATAAAATAAAAATACTCTGGTTCCAATACATTCCTTTGGGAACGCAAGTCATTAGTTACATAAATAAGAGCAATATTGAAAGAGAAGCCATTCCTGGACCTAAAATGAAGTGGATCACCTGCATTCTGTCCTCTCCTGCTGAGACCCAAGATGGTCAGGTAGCTCTACCTGTGGGGAGAAGGAAGCTACTACCTTCGCTAATGAAAACAGACACAGGAATAACATTTGAATTAATGGCATGCTGGAGCTAAGGCCTCAGTGCCCTGACATGGACTTGTCTGCCCTGAGGTTGTACATTATTTCATCTTTTCAGACCTCAAGGAATAGATACCAAGCTAGAAAGGTCAACGCCTCTTCAGTTTTGAAGTGGTTCCTGGCTTCCTCGCAGTCTTAGTCAAATCCAATTCGTTGAAAGGAAATTATATTCTGAGGTGTATAGCTTATTTGCTAGTTTGCTGCATTTGGGTACATTTTGCATATCTGGAAGTCTCAATCATACACAGGTAAACTTTAAATACATCTAAGTAACGTAGTTTAAAAACTATAGTATAATATGAAAATGCCCTTGAAGAAATAAAAAGCCAACAAGATTTTTTTTTGTGTGAAACACTAATACAAATGATACTAAAAAAGTATTTGCAAGCATTCTGAAAAGCTGTTGAAACATAATTTCTCAGAAAACTACACATTTGTACAACACAGAGCAATTAGCTTGATTTTCTACTTTTGCCTTTCAGATACTAGTAAACAATTATATGTCTAGTTCTTAAAGAAGGTCACTAGTCCACAAAAATAAGCGATATTACAATTTTAATATAGCTTAGGCTTGTTATTTTCAGCTGAGTAGAAAGTATTTTGAATAAATTATGACACGGAATGGGTTAGCCTCTGCACTTTTAATTTCCACCTAAGAAAGACTTGCCTCTCATTTACCATAGTGGCTTAATTGTTCATTTAACCACTGTTATTCATACATCATCCTAGAAACAGTCTTGATAAATGTGTTATGTAAAGGCAACCAATTTAGTCTTACAAAGTCATTCACAATTGGATTAACAGCATCTCAGTTCAGGAAATATTTAAAACAGTTTTGTTTTTAAACTGGGAGTGTTTGAGATGTCCTTCTCTCACCAGAATATAGGCAGCATGAGAACAGGAACTACGTTTTTGCCCTGTCTGTTGCTAGATTGAAAGTACCTAACCTGAACTTGGCACTTGGTAGGCTTCCAGTGGGTATTTGATGGGTATCACATGCTTCACAACTCTTCACACTGCTTTATCCTACATATAAAGGACTTAACATCATGAATTCACTGCAGATCTTTGTGCCCTAAAAACCTTTTGGTGTTACTTAAAACAGTGTTGTATTTGGACAGGGAATATGTGGCTGACAAGAGAGACTCTAAGAGGCCAAACACTCACAGGTCACCACATTCTGTATTTTAACTCCTAAAACACCCAATTCTGTCTCCTCTTCTCCAATGCCTTCACTGTTGCCTCATGTGAGCACTTACAGCCATCTCCTACCTCGATTACTGTCACTCTACGAAACAGACCTCCTTTCCCAGCCTCTACTTCCCCCATATGATCAGCATGACCTTCTAAGATAATGAACTGTGTCCCTCTGAGCCCCACGCAGACTGTGATATCATATGCACAGCCTTTCACAGGTGGCTTTCCAGCCCATCTTTCCCGCAGCAACTCTCCCGGCTCTATTGAGATATACTCCCAAGCCACAGTCAACTCCTTGCTTCTCTAACATCTTTGCTCATGTTATTCCGTCTACCTGAAATACCTTTCCATGTGTTCCCTGAGGCTGAGTCAGCCACTCTTCATATATCCTCTGCTATATTTTATATACCTTCTTTTTACACACTTGAAGTTGTTGGTTTGTCTGCCTCCTTCATAAACAATGATATCCTGGAGGCACGAAATTTGATAGTCTTTTTATCTTCACCAGCCTAGCACAGTGCTTGTCACACCGCTGATCCTGAAAACAGGTTTGATAAACTGAAGGGCAAATGACTTGTGCAGATACTTAACAGAAAAAAGACTAATAAGAGATGTGTCTCTCTGCTCCTGATACAGTCAATCCTTCTGTTAAACTCTAGGTTCTTTAAAAATGATTCTCATTTTTAAAATAAATGGCCTCTTCAGGGTATAATCTAGCAGTCTCAACTTTGGTTAAGTGATCGGCATGATGTGACATAAAAGGAGAGGAAGGGGAAGCAGTCGGCAGTGTAGACTACTCCTGTACCAACGCAGGCAAAGGCAGGGGCAGGGAGCACAGTCCGGAGAACCAACCCTTCCCTCTCAGTTCACAAGCAGGAGACCAGGTTCCCTCCCACCCAACATAACTTCAACCAAGTCATCTACTTTCTTTGTGTGTCATTTCCATCAGTAAAATAAAGGAAACGAACTCTCACTTTGCGGAACTCAGGCAATGTTGATCCTGGAATAAAAGTACTGCATAGATAACAGACATTTTATTTTTGTGTTTTTTATTTATTCCAACAGAAGAGCTTTAAAAAAAACTTTCCCATGATAGCATCCATCACAATCATAAGAAGAAAACCCACAGTGTTAAAATCTGTGGATAATTCTCAAATTCCTTGTCCATAAACAAATACACTAGAAAACAGTGGTAGAAACGTTTGCTTTCTAACAAAAATACTCCATATTCAGTAATAGCAATAATGTTACAATGCCTTTGTAAATATTCCACAATTTTATTTATGCTTCATGATCTATATTTTAAAAGTAATCACATTTTTAAACATTCAGAAAGTATACAGAATAACACCAGCTAAAGTATGTTTACTATGAACCAGAGGGCTTCACACAGATCAGTTTAATCTATGTATCAACTCTATAGGATTGGATTGATACATTATCATCTTTATCTCACAGATGAGAAAACTAAGCCACAGAAAGGTTAAGTAACCTGCCAAAGTCACCCAGAAAAGAAGGGGGCAGAGCTGGGATATGAACCAAGGCTGTTGTGTGGCAAGTTTCGCCCTGAAGCACTGTGCTAAGGTTGCCTCCTGTTAACATAAACTCATGATCCCACCAGATTTTTTTTTTAAGAGACTGGGTCTTGGTGTGCATTGGCATAATCATAGCTCACTGCAGCCTTGAACTCCTAGGCTCAAATGATCCTCCCACCTCAACCTCCCAGAGTGCTGAGTGCCTACCACTCAGATTTAATAAATGTTCACATTTTGTTATATATGTTACATACATATTTTTAAAAATTACAGATATAGTTCACATTTCCCATGTACCTGTTTCCATCACCCCCTCCTCAAAGAAATCCACTATCTTGTATCTGGAGTGTCTCCTTCCAGTCCATGTTTAAGTTTGTGTGTCTGTCTGTGTAACACACATTACATAGTAATGTTCATGTGCTTTAAAAAGGTATGGTATTCTGATATATAATTATATTTTGCAACTTTGTCTTAGAAGATTTATCCACATTAATAAATGTGCATCTGGCCAATTCATCTATTCCACTGAAAAATACATCACAATGCATTTATCTACTTCTCTTTATTACATCTCGGCTCACCGCAACCTCTGCCTCCCAGGTTCAAGCAATTTTCCTGCCTCAGCCTCCCAAGTAGCTGGGCTTAGATACGCACCACCACACCCAGCTAATTTTTGTATTTTTTGTAGAGACGGGGTTTCACCATGTTGGCCAGGATGATCTCAATCTTTTGACCTTGTGATCTGCCTGCCTCAGCCTCCCAAAGTGCTGGGATTACAGGCGTGAGCCACCATGCATGGCCTCTACTTCTCTATTGATAGATGCTAAGGTTGTTAACCGATATTTTTCTCCTGTTATCAAGAAGTTGCACTGTAGACCCCTGAACATATTTCCTTTTATATACTATGAAGAAAGGTCTTTAAGACAGGCATTTAAAAACTGAATTCCAAGGTTGTATGATACACACACTTTAAAGTTTACCAGATATTGTAAGCTGCTCTCCAAAGTAGTTGTACCAGTTTATATTTCCACCAGCATGTCCCCATTTCCTCATACCTTCAATAACACTTGGTATAGTTAAAATTAATGCTTTTTGCCTTTCTGATGGGAGTAAGATAGTATCCTGTTTTAATTTGCATCCCCCCCACTCCCCTAATCTGGCGTGGATGCATTTGACTGGCAAAGCCTAAGGTCACAGGACTGCCCTTGCTGAAATGTAAACTTAGAAAGCAAGTTTCTCGCTTCTCTTATGGGGAGGTACAGATACACAAAGGAGGGAATTCCCTCACCTAGATGGGAAGAGTGCTCAACGCCACTGGGTGGCCAGATGAAATGACAATGTGGCTGGTAATCCTGAATTTCCTAGATCACTGCTTCTCAAGCTCTAATGCACATACAAAGTCACCTGGAGAGCTTTTTAAATGCAGATTCTGATTTTGTGGGTCTGGGATGGAGCCTGAGATACTGATTTTCTTTTTTCTTTCTTTTTTTTTTTTTGAGATGGAGTCTCGCTCTGTTGCCCAGGCTGGAGTGCAGTGGCGCGATCTTGGCTATTCAATAAACACGTAACAAAGCATGTGCCGATGCCAGAGAATACTATATGTGCTGCTTCAGTGACAGCCTTGTCCCATGTCACTGAATCCTTCCCTCCACCCTTCATAGGAAGCATGGGAACTCATTGCACAGAAGCTGTCATCTTTGGTTATGGATTCCTTTTTTGTTTTTTCAGGGCTGTTGCTGTTTCTCCCTTTAGTTGAAATAAGAGCTGTTCTCTGGATATGCCACTGTATCTGACCATCTAAAGGAGTCCGAGCTGAATTGTCACTTGCCTATTATAGCCCCTTTGTCCTCTAGATCTCATGTGTGGATGGCCAATAAGATCTGAAAGTGCCCTGAGACACGGTTTACGTCTTCAGAGATGCCTATATGCCCCTGAGCTACCAAATCACTGAGCAGGTAAGAGTAAGTCACTCTTACTGCCATTCATATTCCACTCTCTCTGCTTTCTCTTGGTACCTTGGCCTAACAACTCTTAAAAAATATTTTTTTTAATTTTTAATTTTTCTGAGTACATAATAGGCATACATATTTGTAGGGTACACTGAGATGTTTTGATACAGGCATGCAATGTGTAATAAGCACATCACAGAGAATGGGGTATCCAGCCCCTCAATCATTTATCCTTCGATCCAATTATACTGTCATTTAAAAATGTACAATTAAGTTATTATTGACTACAGTCACCTGTTGTGCTATCCCAACTCTTTACTACTCAAGTAGTGAGCAAAAAAATGTGACAGTGTGACTGCTATGCCCTTCCTTTCCTAAGCCTGATACTGTCTGTAGACTTGAAACCAGTGCCTATGCCTTCCCAGGGCTGGAGCGGTGAAGCTTCCCTACTGAGATAATAGGGCTGCTCAACTGCAGTGAGTTTGCATTCACGGTTATGTGGCACTGACAGTAGGGAAAGGTGGCAATGAGGGGTGGGATGGATGCATCCCCCAGGACTAGCATGTCAGGGAGGAGTTGAGTCTGGTCTGATTTCAGACATGACCAAGGAAGCGAAGGCTTCCAGTGAGTCCCTTCACCTCATCTTGGTGGTGTTCTTGGGTGGCTGCACGTTCTCTGCGTTCTCTGAGATCTCAGCCCTCCAGTTCCTAACAGGATTGTTGCAGAGGTTAAATGGGATAACTACTACTTAAAAGTATCAGGCCTGTGAGCAGGGTTCAATGTTCTTTCCCTTCACCTTTAGTGTATGATTTCCTACACCTGGAAAAGATTCCCCCCAAAGATCAGTTCCAAGGTTCGCTTCCTGGATGAGAGAGAAATAAGGCTCTAGACTTTTTCTATTAATCCTCACTCTTGCATCCAGAACTGGCCCTGGGCACCAAGAGCTTAGGGGAGGCTGGGCAGCCAAAGTGTTCTGGTCTTTCCCGGTGGCCTCCTGAAACTCTGCATTTCTAATGTGCTCCCAGGTAATACCAGCAGTGATACTGGTCCACGGACCATACTTTAGTAGACAAATGGGTGTAACTACATGAAATCAGAATCTACTTCATTTCTCAAAGAATACTGAGCACAATCTAATGATGCTGATGATGAAAATAAAAATATTAATAAAGGTGGCTATTACCCATTTATTCAATGTTTATCACATGTCAGGTACTCTCTCAGGTACTCTCTTTAGTGCTTTACCAAATTTTTGCATTTGGTCCTCACAACAACCCTGACAGGCAGATGTTATCATTACTTTACAAATGAGGGAACTGAGTTTCAGAGAAGTAAAATGACTTAGCTACGGTCACAAGGCCAGCAAGAGGCAGAGTAAGGGTCCTGGCTCACAGCAACCTCTGCCTCCCAGGTTCAGGCAATTCTCCTGCCTCAGCCTCCCGAGTAGCTGGGACTACAGGCGCACGCCACCATGTCTGGGTAATTTTTGTATTTTTAGTAGAGATGGAGTTTCACGATGTTGGCCAGGCTGGTCTTGAACTTCTGACCTCAGGTGATCAGCCCGCCGTGGTCTCTCAAAGTGTTGGGATTACAGGCGTGAGCCACTGTGTCCAGCTAGTCTTGTTTCTTCTTGTAAGAAGAGGCATACATTTTTCATGGAATAAATACATAAAATAATTATGTGTCTATGTATGTATATGCATGTATGTGTATATATACACAAGCATACCTATTTATATTTCTACACTTGTATTAGAACACTTTTCCAATGTATCCTGTCTTTAAATAAAACACATAACAACTCTTCCTATCTGACCACATTAAAAAAACTAAATGCTCAAAACAAAACAAACCTCCCATTAACAGTAGTAGAAATCTCTGGTTTACTGCCCCTCTCAAGAATACTACCTAGAATGTTCTTGGAAGAATACTTCCACCTCACACCCACACTCAGCTATGCAGTTTGTGTAGGCCTGGTCTCAATACCATTTCCAGGGTGGGGGCCTGATGCCCTAGAGACTGGCTTAGGGGAGACTGGGAATGCTGTGACACAGGTTCTGTCTACTGCTAGACAAGAAACTGGCAGCACAACCATCTTGGGTCCATGCAGGGATCAAGTATAACAGGTGAATCTAATAGGGAGCACAGCCAAGGTGGCAGATGCCAGGAGGGAAACTTGATGCTGTCTGAAGCCTGGGTGAAAGCTGGTTTGAAAATGTGTCTTTGGACTTTAAGGCAGTTAATTCTCTCCTTTAACTTATTTTAACTCAGATTTTTTGCTTCTGACAAGAGAAACCATTATCTATTGTGTCAACACAGACCAAATAACTGGCAGTAATATATACCTTAATCAATTTTTAAAAGCTCACTGAACTCGATTTTACATGAGTAATTTTTCAAAAAGCATATTAAATGATTTAGAGTCCATTTCTCTTTCTTTCTGAATGCATTTTTTGTATAAAATATAATCACCATAAATGCATACAAATAAATACTCAAACAGTAAAATTGAGAAGAAAAAAATAAAGAGATCAATGAAAACAGAAACAAAAACAAGAAAGAGACCCAATAATAAACAAAAATGTGGTACATGAATCAATTCAGTAGAGAATGAGAATTATTCAACAAACGATGCTGAGATACTTGACTTCCTTCTCACCGGGCATGGTGGCTCACGCCTGTAATCCCAGTACTTTGGGAGGCTGATGCAGGCAGATCACAAGGTCAGGAGTTCGAGGCCGGCCTGGCCAATATGGTGAAACCCCATCTCTACTAAAAATACAAAAAAAAATTAGCCAGGCATGGTGGCACATGCCTGTAGTCCCAGCTACTAGAGGGGCTGAGGCAGAAGAATTGCTTGAATCTGGGAGGCGGAGGTTGCAGTGAGCCGAGATCGCACCACTGAACGCCAGCCTGGGGTACAGAGCAAGACTCAGTCTCAAAAAAAAAAAAGAGCAAGAGGGAAATACAGAGAAATATGTAAGGAAAGGACTTCCTAAGCAAAATACCAAAGATAGAAAAGGAAAAGACTGATTGACTGATAGATGTTGAAAGAATCGCCTTCATAACAAATTCATACCTCAAAAAATGTCATCAACAAAATTAAAAGCTAATGGTAAAGTGGGAAATGTTATTTCCAATATACATGATAGATTATGAGTTACTATTTCTAATATATACAGAACACATGAATCTATTAGAAAAAGACAAATATATATTTTTTTCAAAAGAAAAACATATATACATACAAATCTGATAAGCAAAAATTGCTCGTTACCATAGAACTTTTGAGAAAAGAGCTGATTAACAAAACGGATACTTGCACAAAATCGTAAAAGAAGCTATGTGTGAGTATACTGAAGAAATATAATATACACATAAAACCCTAACTCATGATACAATAGAGATTTAAATGTCATTATGACAAATGTCCCAAATTTACATAAAACCTCAAAAATTAATGGAATCCAAGCTACTAGTAGGTAGTCAATAATTCTTCTAATAACAGATGCCTCTTTACTCATTGTTTACTAAGATTTGGATTGAACAGTATGGCAGAACTGACATGAAAATTAATGATTTTATCTATACCTTGATTAACATTTCATAATTTTACGAGTTCAGTTCTGAACAGAAGTAAGGATGATGTTCTGCTAGGGAAATCAAATTTAAACGGCAACAGTAAAACCAAACAAAGTGAACAATTTTTTTGTTTCTGGCTAACTCAACAGTCATGTATCAAATTATTTATTTTTAAAATATTATCTAAAGATATACAGTATTTTTGCAATGATCTGATACTCAGTACAGAATATCTATTTTAAAACAGCCTGACTTCGCTTTCGGCTAGGTCTTTCAGAACCTTTCTTCTTTGCTTAGTACCAAGTATTCTTTACATATTAACTGTGTAAGGTCCACCTGTAACAAAGTCATTCACATACATTTAGATGTGCTGGATTCTAAATTTTTAAAAATGTATCTTTAGAAAGATCATCTACTAAAAATAAACATGCAAACACAAACAAAGAAAACTTTAGAACATACAACCTAATTAGGTACTAGAGTAAAGGTAAATTTTATGTTAACTTTATATGCTTTACTCAAAAGAAAAATGTGAGTCTGATTTTTATTTGTCCCACTGTTGTTTCCAGTCCAAACAGTAGTTCTCTAAAGCTAAAGACATCTTAGCAATATGACATCCTTCCTGAGAACAATGGATCAAAACACGAGGACTATCCTTAGAAAATCGTCATGACCAGTCTTCATACTGTTTTTCTTAAAGGTTCACCTCCAATCCAAACTAACACTCTTCTGAGAGTAAAGCCAAATCACAACGTATGACTATATATATTATGTACTCTCCTTGGCTATGCTTGCTTTTTATAGCTATTTTAAGAAGTGCAATTTCCATGAGGGAAGAAAAAAAAACCTAAGAGAATGTAATATATGCAATAATAAATGGATTAAAATTATTTTTTCAAACAGGCTGAATTTCTTTCCCAAAATAATTAAACACTAATACATTCATACATGGTTTAGTAAAGGGCCTCAGTGCCTCATTTACTATCCACAAGGCAGATGCAGAAACATCTTGCATCTTGCTTTGCAGGGCTAAATTAGCATAAAGGTGTGCAACACAACTAGTATTCTTCACCAAACTGAGCAACACTGGACCACTTAGCAAAATACATTTCTGAATTCTACCCTATTTAAGAAGAAGAAAAAAAAGGCAGGGGAGGTCAAACAAATAAATAAAGTAGAATTAGATTCGCAACAATTTAACTGAAAAGGTACTACTTACATCCTACATATATTTAGGGTCAGATTTCCTAGAACAAAGACTTTCACCAGCCTAATAAAGATAACATTTTGTCTCCTGATGAGATTAGCCAAGGACCATGTTGTTATTCAACGATCAAAGTATAATTCACTAAAATACTTTTTTAAAAGAAAGAAAAAAGACAACCCATGGGATGGGAGAAAATATTTCCAAATTATATACCTGATAAGGATCTCATATTCAGAATACCTAAAGAATTCCAACAACTCACCAATAAGACGACAATCTAATTTTAAAACGGGAAAAAGATTTGAGTAGATATTTCTCAAAAGAAAATATACAAATGGCCAAGAAGCACATGAAAGAAAGCTCAGTACCATTAGTCATTAGGGAAATACATATCAAAACCCCAATAAGATACTACTTCACACACCCAATAGGATATTTATTATTTTTTAAAACATGAAAAATAACAAGTGTTGGTGACAATGTGGAGCAATAAGAACCTTTATAGATTACTAGTGAGGCTGTCCAATGATGGAGCTGCTTGGGAAAACAGTTTGGCAGCTCCTCAAAAAGTTAAATATAAAGTTACCACAGGACCCAGCAATTCCACTCCTAGGTAGTTACCCAAGCCAAATAAATACACACACCCACACAAAAACTTGTTCACAAATGTTCACAGCAGCATTATTCATAGTAGCCAATATATGAGCACAACCCAAATGTCCATTAACTGATGAAAGAAAAAATAAAATATGGCATAGTCATACAATATCGAAAGAAATGTTACAACATGGATTAACCTTGAAAACATTATGCTAAGTGTAAAAGGGTGGTCACAAAAGGCCACATAATATGTGATTCCACTTATATGAAACATAGAGAATAGGAAAATCTATAGACAGAAAGCAGATTAGTGGTTGCCAGGAACTAGGGGGACGGAAAAAGTGACTGCTAATGGGTATGGAGTTTCTGTCTGTGATGATGAAAATATTCTGAAATTAGATAATGGTGATGGTTGTACAACTCTGTGAATATACCAAAACCCACTGAATTGTACACTTTAAAAGAGTGAATTTTATGATACGTGAACAGTATCTCAATAAAATTATTATTTAAAAAGAGAAAAATGAATAAACTGAAAAGCATAATTTTCAATCAGGATATAAATACTTTCAGTGAATATTTTCTTAATAACACCATGAATATGTCTTCAAAAAATCATAAATGGAAGGTCTTCTTTGGGAATCTCAAAGTTGATACTAAAATGGGGAAAAAAGTTTGTTAAACAGCTTAATCCACGGAAGTTTCAGGATAAAGGCACAGGTGCCTCAGGCTTCTAGGAAGCTTTTTCCAAAATACAAGATGTTTTTGAGAAGGACTGAAATAAACTAAGACATGCCACAGATTTCTGCACGTTTCTTCATCCTTGTCCACGTTTCTGTTCTAGCCTACTAGATTTGAAACATGAAGCCAAAAGCATGAGACCCAAACCCCCTTTATATACTAATGGCCCAGATTAAATAAATACTAAATGTCAGAATTAAAAACCATTAGAACGTTACAATTACAGGTGCAGGGGCCTCAAACAATTATTTCACTCCCCTCTCAATCCATTCCAGTTAGGCTCACAAATTCCAGAAATGCAAGTTTTCTTATTCTTTTAAATTTTAAGGGAAAAGATAAAATACCTCTTTTAGAAATATCTATTGCTTTTTTTAAAAAAACTTATTTTAAACTACCACACCAACTAAAATGAATAGCAATGTCAAGCTGGCTCAGTCAAATAAATAATAATGGAAAAGCATCAGGTCTATTGTCATTATATGCCTTACCCAATATCATCTTGGCGTCAAACAGCAACTAAACACACTGCTACTGATAGAAAAGCATATTTTTAAAACTTTCAAAAATAACTTTACTATATACAAATTCAGCTGACAGGTATCAAACTTAAATCTAATGCTACAGTATCAACAGGAACAATCTTACAGCTGTCCTCTCAGCCCTAAGGTACATTAACTGGATAGGGCCTTAATTCTTAAGAATTTCCTTTATAGTAGCTCCTGGATATAACACAATCACTATTTCTATCTTTCTATGACTAACAAAGGACTGAATTCTAGCAAACTGAGCCAATGGTTTTAGAAGTGCTGACGGCGCAGAATTCTGGCGTGTGTGGATGAGGGACTTATGTCGCCTCACATGCCATACCTGGTATGCACTGTGCTGTGGCCTCAGTGGTTATGGCTGGAGCAACTGGGGGCTGCTGCTGACTGGAGCTCACTTCTGGCTCTGTGTTAACTGAGGGAGAAAGGGCTACCTCACAGGAGGAGACCTGGCTGGGCAGATGGGACAGGAACTCTTCAGAAGCAACTTGCTCATCCTGTCCAGGCAGCTGCAGGGCAGACAAGGGGATACTGATCTGTTTGTTAGGATGGGATGTGCTCACAGGCATTTGCATGGCCACCTGTTGGTTGGCGCCATGGCTACCAGGGGGTCCTCTGTTTGGCGAAGCCAGAGATACCCTAGCAGTCTTCTGGACAATTGGTCTGGAGATCACAGAGGGGGATGCAGACATACCGTGTGGGTCTAGCTCCGTGCTGATGGCAGATGTTACATGGGGAATCAGTTTAGCAGACCCTACACAGGAGGGACCGGCATGTGTCTGAGGCTTGGGTTTTGCCATCTGTGTCAAGGACAGGGCTGGTCCATCTACCCCTCCTGTCAGTTCTGCATTTGCCACAATGTAATAATCTTCGGGGATCTCTTGTTTGATTTTCTTGATGATGACATCATTGCTGCATTCGTCAACCATCTGCGCCTGGGAGCTTGAATGGAGGGAAGATGGGACTATCCCAGGTCTTTTGCGAGCAATGCTTTGAGGCCTTTGGGTCTGGGGTTCAAAGTCACTATCCTCATCTGTAACAGAAGACTCACAAACCATGTCAAACAGAGTGTTCTCATCTTCATATTCTTCAACAGCTTCATCCAGTTCAGAGGGCTCACTACAATAGGAGAAGTCACAAGAGTCTCTGGTCCGGTTACAGTCTAGCTTTGCTTTCACTGGTCTCCCAGGGTACCTTTCAACAGGGCTAGTCTGTGTCTCAGAGGGCACCCCGATTATACTGGGACTATCAGAGTTAAAACTTCTGTTATCCTGGAAACAGACCCTCTCTTGGGACCCAGCTCTGCAAGTAGCCGTTAGTGGCCAGTGATAAGCATGGCCAGCACTACAGCCCCACATTGCTGTCAGGTTCCCATGGGAACCTTCAGACAGCAAGTGTTTCAGGTTTGGAATGAGGCTGCAAATAGTCCCATGGCTGTGGGCCCAGCTGACCAATTTGGACAGATTCTCAGATGAGGTATGAAGACAATCCTCCATGTTACAGGATCAGCAGTGTCTCTCCTAAAGGAAAATAATCAAAAGAAGAAGCCATTATTACCTGAGATATTCCTATAGCTCAATTACTTCAGTCTGTTCCAAATATGATCATTTGGCATAAAAAAGAAATGCACCTCAGAACTGAATCTAGACAATGTCACCGTAGATGAGCAGGAACTGGAAGAGAATACCAGGAAAAGTAAAAACAGCTGATGACTTATGGTTGCAGGATTTGGAGAAAAATTTTGTTAGTTTCCTCTATTGTTATAATTCCTGTCTAAGGAAAAAAAAAGAGAGAGAAAGAAAAAGAGAAACAAGCAATAAAAAGATGAGTTTTTCCATGGTACATTTTACTTCCAAAGTCACTGACAAGAGAGGTTCAGATGGCCCCTCAATAGTAAAATTGTGTCTATTACTTGTATTAACCAAAAGCATGCAGCTCCAATGTCACCCTTTGTCATCAGAATCTTCATTACTAGAAGCAGCGCTAACAAAGGAGGTTTGGATCCATCCTGGGATGGATATCAAAGAAAGGAAGCCAGTCCTGGCGGGGCATCAGAAGACAATGCAACTGGGAGTCCAAGGAGGGAATGAGGGACTCGATTTGAAAAGTGGGGAAGTCTTCAGCAGAGAAGGGAGAGTAGACTGGGAGGAGACCTGCTGGATGGGGCAGTCTGTAGACGGAAGCAGCCAGCATAGGGAAGCGGGAGGCCCTGCTCTATCTACAGTTCCTGGCTATCTACAGTTCCTGAAATAATGCCTTTCATCTACCAACAGAGGTTACAAAGTAGGTCTGATGTTTTCCACCATCTGAGGGTCTCGTAAAGCCAAGGATAACCAACTACCAAATAGAAGCAAATCATTCCTTATTAGGCAGGAGACGAAAAGAAGCCTTTGTTAGTCCCTGAAGAGGGAGGACAACACGATGGGTAGGAAAGTGAAAGTGGACATGCGGAGTCAGCAAGGGGCTGGAAAGGTTAGTAAGGCTCTGCCAAGAGGGGGCTCCTGGGAGCACTGGGCAGGGAGGCACAGGAATCTTTTATGTGTGATTTAGTCAGCCCTGGCTATCTGCAACTGTGGGTGACAAGACATGCCTCGCTGGTGCTCTGCACTCAGGCACCACAGTCTAACCACAATGACACCTGAGCCTCCATTCCCTGGCCCGACTCCATGGCTCCCGGTCAGGGAGGTTCGGTAAGTTAAAATCCTTTAACATACTATTAAGATCTCTGTTGACATGGCCACAGCCGCCTCTCAAGCCTCATTTCCTACGACCATGGCCTCGTCCCATACTTCTTGTGGTCCTCTCTTCTCTGAACTTCCTACTGGTGAGACACTCATTCTTTCACTTGATACACTGCCCTTCTCTTTCCTCACCTGGCCAGCCCCTTCAAAACTGAACCTGGGGCCACCTCCTACTGGCATCTTTCCAGATCCTCTTTCTGCCTAAGAGATTTATTTAGCTTTCTTTCACCCATGCCTGTATCCTCTCAAGGGATATGCCTTTGCTATACTATTATCATTGACTTGCGTGTCTGTGTCTCGGACCTGACCAAGGATTTCCTGAAGGCAGAAACTATGACTTAATTATTCGCTCATCAGTGAGGACCTACTTGGGGATATGGAAATTATTATAACCTACTGTCTAGTATGCAGTCATTGCCGAATAAATGCATGAAGAATGAATGAATGTTTATAAACTGCCAGCACCATCAATACTTACAAAGTGAACGTATAAGACTCCCAAGTAGGACACATGAAATTTCCTTGGATCTCTTTAATTGTAACCGTTCGAGGGATTAGAGGGTTTCCTCCCCTAGTGTAACCAAAAACCAGCCACCTTGTACATGCAGAAGAGTGACAGACAAGCAACCAGAGTTCATGAAGCAGCAAAGTGAACGGAAAGAACAATGACTGGTGTGGGAGTCAGGAACGCCAAATCCCAAGCCTGGAACCGCTGCCTGTAGTCTCAAACAAGCCATTAATTATCTCTAAGCCTAAAATGCCAGGACTACATGATCTTACATTTCCTTCATACTCCAGAAATTTAGACTTATTTCATTTACATTTCTTTCATATAACTTTGGTTAAAGTAGATATGCCAAAAAAAAAAAAAAAGACAAAGGCTGGTTTATGTGTCTGTTCTGAACTTCTATTTTTATTTTTTGCAGACAGGGGTCTCCCTATGTTGCCCAAGCTGTTCTTAAACTGGGCTCAAGCAATTCTCCTTCCTGTCTCAGCCTCCCAAAGCTCAGGGTTTGCAGACATGAGCTACTGTACCCCAGCCTGTTTTGAACTTAACATCACTATTAATATTTAATTGGTGTGGCAGAGACTGCTATTTTGCCTACTGAGTGTCCATTCTCTTAGTCCTCAGAGAGTCCCAATTTGTTGAGGCAGCGATGTGCTCACTAAAATATTTTTCCCAGCTTCCCCTTGAGCAAGGGTGGCCCTATGACACAGTCATGGCCAAGGACATGTAAATGGAAGGGGTTTGGATCATAATCCTGAAAGACAAAATCCTGAATGCCATAGTCCCAAATGTTGAAATCCCAAAAGATCCAAATCCCTAAAGTCTAAAATCCCAAAAATCACAATCATAGGATAGCTACATCTTGTTAGGTGGAACTATTGCCTTGTTATTGTCTTCATTTGGAAATTAAATATGGTTTAAGGAGATGCATATGAGTGATAGACTGACATGGGGTGGATGTAAATTCAGGCGTCAATTTGACTGGGTTAAGACTTAGAAACCTAATAAAGCACCATTTAGGGGTATGTCTGCAAGGGTGTTTCCAGGAGAGATTAGTGTGTGAGTCTCAGTGGATTATGTGAAGATCTTGCCTGAATGTTGGCGGCAACAACCAATCAGCTGAGGCCCCAGAGAGAATAAATACAGAAGGTGAATTGTTCTCTCTCTGAGAGCTAGCACAGGCTTCTCTTTTGCTGCCTTGGACATCAGAACTGGAGGCCTCCAGCCTTTGGACTTTGGGACTTATGCCAGCAGTTCCAAGGTCCTGGCCTTTCAGCCTCAGACTAAGAGTCACATAATCAGCTTCCCTGGTTCTGAGGCCTTTGGATTTGGATTGAACCACTACACCAGCATCCCAGGGTCTCCAGCTAGCAGACAGCCTGTTGTAAGACTTCTCAGCCACATAATCGCATGAGCCAATTCCCCTAATAAATCCCCTCTCATGTATATACGCATATCCTATTAGTTCTGTCTCTCTGGAGAATCTTGACTAATACAGATTTGGTACAGACAAAGCCAAGCATCATTCCTTCTTATTGTATTCCTTACAACACAATAGAAGAGACTGAAATGTTCTCCTGCAAAAGAGCTGTGATAAGTTAACTATATAAGGTTAATAAATGGTGAAATATAAAACTCTAAAAGCTAATTATTATTGGTGTTGCCCAAGCAGAAAATCGCTTAATTGCAGTAGCCAAGCAATAGGCAGACTTTCTCATGGATAGCAAATACTTACACAATTTGTAGACCACAACCACTTTCCAAATACAAGTGCAGCAAGTGTTTCAAAGATCACAGAAGTGAAAACACAGGCACAAAGTACAAGAAATCTTCCCTGCCAAATTATTCAATTGTGTACAACTTCTGCCCCTTCACATACGGCACCATGCTTCCATTCAAAAAACACCCTTCAGCAGAGAATAAAAAGAATTCAGTAAGCTCAGTGACCTTCTGAACCAAATACACTTGTTGATACTGAGGTTTCTTCAGTGTTTAAAAAAAAAAATGGTGAACTATTCATGACTAGTGATTTGACTGTCAAAGAAGACAGATTTCTTATATTTAACACTAAATCTAACATAGAAGAACTAGCACATGCTTCACTTTAGCTAATGAATTTCAAAAACGTTCCCACTGTTTATCGACTATATATAATTCATGTCCCTGTTAGATGTGAAAATTCTAGAACTTATCCACTCAATTATGCATTAATGACTAGAAAAAGTAAAGCACTTAATAAATGTTTATTTGGGCTGGGTGCAGTGGCTCACGCCTGTAATCCCAAACTTTGGGAGGCTGAGGTGGGCAGATCACTTGTCAGGAATTCAAGACTAGCCAGGCCAACAAGGTGAAACCCCATCTCTACTAAAAATGCAAAAAAATTTAGCCAGGCACGGAGGCACCTGACTGTGATCCTAGCTCCTTGGGAGGCTGAGGTGGGAAAATCATTTGAACTTGGGAGGCAGAGGTTGCAGTGAGCCAGATCCATGCCATTGCACTCCAGCCTGGACAACAAGAGCGAAGCTCATCTCAAAAAAACCACATTTTAAAAAAAGTGAATTTCAAGTGTTACCAATTAAGTTTGTATTTCCTATTCAGCCTAATGTATTTGGCAGGAAATTCAGATGAATGGATTGGCTACAATGATACAAACTTCAGTTAAAGGAGTCATTTGCCTATACTGGCATTCTTTTCAGCAGATGACATTCTAGAAGCTTTTAATGAATTAAAGCCACATTGCCTGAAGAAGTCAGCAAAGTATTGACTAGTTCAAAAATAATTATGTGCACAGTAGGATAATAAGACGTTTAATACAATGGTGTTGCTGTTCCATCACCAGTATTGCTTCTGCCAAATTTGTGGTCTGTGTATGAGTACACATGCAGAATGGATTTCCATCTACCCACAACTCAGAAGCATGGGGAAATTTAATAGGCAATGCTCATGTTGTATGCTGAATCACAGAAGAATTCCAAAAAGAACAGTACCACATATAGAAGGAATGTGAACATATTCTCCAAGGAGAGCCATGTCCTAAAAGAAAACAAGAAGCTATTCATCAACATACAAGACTTCAAAATATAGTTAATGATCATGAAAGTCAGCCAGCTCTTACAGACTACCTCCATGAAACTGCCATAATATATCCTTGCAACACACTTTTATTTTTAGTTTTCCTACTCTTAAATTGGCAGCCCTGTTTTTTTTGTTTTTTTTTTTTTTTTTTTTTTTTTTTTTTACGGGTGTTTGGGTGTTTGCCCCGGGGGGAAAAGGTTTGGTTTTACAACCACAAAGGAAAACCAGGCCCCAGGGGTGTTTGG